>JANUYF010000002.1:353480046-353750046 GCA_026167975.1 Phrynosoma blainvillii | reverse complement strand
ATCTCATCTTTCATTCTGGCTAAATTCCAACATACAATTTCATTAACCCAGGTACTGCAGGTGATAAAACTCATTTTTCCCTAAAGAGACAGCTAAAAAGTACCAGTTATACATTTATGAAGTACCAGCAATCAAAATTATGGATTTTCTAAAAGGTTTTTAACTACTTTTATTGAAAGGAAAATCGCTGTCTCAGACTTTTGTGACACTATTGCTAATAATAAATTTTACCATTTAGACATTGCAATAATGTGGGAGATGGTGTCGGTTAAAAAAAAAAGTGAAACAAAGATGATCCTTGTCTTTTAAGTAATGCTTTCTTATTAGATACCGGAAATTAACAGTGAGAAACATAAACTAAACACCTAAACCTCTCATGTGCGATTATTAAAAAAACAAAAACAAAAAAAAAACGGTTTAGTTCCAAGTACATATACAGCATACAAAAATATATCCTGAGTGCTACATTACAGAGATGTAAATTTATTTTTTGTTCACTTGGGAAATTAAAAAAAAATTAAAACAATGACTAGGGATAAGGTCTCTAATTCTTTTCCTACTTAGAAAATGTATAGTAAGGATCTATCCCAGATAGTATCTTTGGGCCACTTTACAAAAAACTTTTCCTCCTAATATTATATACATCACTAGAGGGCAGTGTGGTATTTAGGCCACTCTGACCTTTTTAAGCGAAAAAAGTATTAGAAAGGTCTTGAACTTCCGCACAGTGTCAGTGAGGTTAATAATGTTGCTGTAAAAACCTGTGGCATTCAAATCTGAAGTCCAATTCGCACATTTGACAAATGGGAAATGCAATGAAGTATTCTTTTTCTGTTTTTTAAAAATCCATATGAGTTAAAGTATATTTACACTGAACTAAACTGCATGCAGTTTGGTCATCCTGTTAGCCATCTATTTTATTTATGTTTGAAGAAGTGAGCTAGCAAGGGCCACCATGTGTTTGAATTTCAAAACCATACATATCTCTGAAAAGCTTTCCTCTGCTACACCTTCCTCCTCTAATGTTGCACCAGTTCTACGAGACATCTCTGTTTTGTTAACTCTAAAGGCAACTTCAGCTCTAAAACTTTCTGACGTGCAAATAACAGCAATTAATGCATTTCAAACAATTTACGATTTCCAGCCTTCTCTCAATGTGTGTGCATATACCTGGTCTCTTTAATATGTACTTTTTCCTCCTCAAAACCACAAGCATAGTTACTGGAATTTCATGTGGAAGTGCTTAAGGGGTTGAAAGTTAACACCTTTGTGAGCTGTGCAGCCTCACAGTTGCTGCTAAACAAAAGCCTCTTTTAGAAGCTTTCCTGAAATGTTTTCTTAACATGTTCCAAGTAGTTTTAGGCAAGCAACTAAAGTAAACAAGATGTTACCATGATAAAAACACTTGTGAAAACATTACAGAGTGTGTCAAATACGTTTCTTTCACATAAGCCTCCCTTAGTTTTATTAAAAGTTAAATTCACATGAAATAGATTACCAGGAAGCCTCAATCTACCACTGGCACAAATCTCAGGTTTTTAAAAAAAATACAATTAGAAGTGTTACTTCTTCTGCAAAACAGTTCAAAATCCCAAGTGTGCACACATACACATGGTATTATGTAAGTTACAGATTTTTGTTTCAAAAATTATTTGCTCATATGAGACACTAATATATGTGCATGCAAGCACACATGGCAAGAAAGTATATAAAATATAAATGATGTTGGATAAATCCCTACATACCATTATGCTGAGATATTTACTAATGTAAGATGCTAGCAGCTACATACATGCACACACAAGGCAACAAATAACAATAATGCTCAAGTGTGAACGTTGCTGGTTAGATTTCTGCAAATTGTTTGCTCATGCAACATGCCAGCATGTGCACGTCTGTTACCATCATACACACACATGCTATGGCAAGGACCTCAATGGAGTTTTGCAGCACCATTGTTACAGTTTGCTTCAAATCTTATTTAGAGCTCTAAACAGTATCTGTCATTATTCCAGAAAGAGTATCAACCTTCCTTTTGAAAGAAGATGGACATATATGAAACATACTGGTACTTATTATAGGGGTGGAAAAAAAGTTCCCTGATCTGTTCCAGAGACTAGGACATGGAACACTGGATGCAAGCTACAGGAAAAAAGATTCCACTTCAACATTAGGAGGAACTTCCTGACAGTGGGGCTAAATAGACAGCCATAAAGGGGCAGCTTAATGCCATCCCTTTGAGTGCTGGATCGTGGCCGCAGTAACTTCACATTGTGCCCCCAATCTGGCATTTTTCCAGCTCAAAAAGAAGCAGCAAATTCTGCTCCTTTTTGCACCAGAAAAAAGGCACTCTTTTTGCCGCCGCCACAGCTCTTCTGCACTCTTGTGGCGCGTGGTGTCTGGTTGCTGTGCTGCAGGAATGCCCGAACACTGCCCACCGTCTGCTTGGGCAGGCAGTGTGGCGCCAGATTGGACGCAGAATTGGGGTGTGCGGCATGCAGTCACCACGCCACCAGGAAGCTGGCTCAAATCGCTGGTCTGCTTTGCCCCAGTAAGAGATGTTTGACAGTGGAGTCTCCTTCTTTGGAGGTCTTTAAACAGAGGATGGATCTGATTTGATGTAGCAGGGGGTTGAACTGGATGGCCCTTGTGGTCTCTTCCAACTCTATGATTCTATGATCTGCAGAACAGGTCACATTTCTTTGGTTCTACTCATCCTACTCACAGTTTCTCTCTACTTTCACTGTGTTGTTGTTAAATACTGTCAAGTCAACTTCGATTTATAGCAACCCTACGACTGAGAGACTTCCAAGTAATTATTTCATCAGTCACCCAGCTCAGGTCTTACAGACTCAGGGCCATGACTTCCTTGACTGAGTCTATCCATTTGAAATGCGTTTTTTTCCTATTGCCTCCTACCATCTCAAGCATTATCATCTTTACTAGTGAGTCATGTCTTCTCATGATATGTCCAAGATATGACAGTGTCAGTTTAGTTATCTTGGCTTCTAGGCACAGTTCAGGCTTGATTTGCTCTAGGATGCATTTATTTTTTTCAGCAATCCATGGTACCCATAGAACTTTTCTTCAGCACCACATTAAAAACAAATTGATTTTCTTTCTATCAGCTGTCTTCACTGTCCAGATTTCACAACCATACATAGAAATGGGATATAGGATGGCATGGATCATCCTAACTTTAGTATTCAGTTATATATCTTTACACTTGAGGATCTAGTCTAGCTCCTTCATAGCTGTTATTCCAAGTCCTGGTCTACTGATTTTTAACTGCAGTTTCCATACTTATTAATTAGTGTTCCAAGGTATAGAAAATCTTGAACTATTTCAATATCACCACTGTCTATTTTAAAGCAGGGATGTGGTGGCTTAGTGGTTAAGATGCCAATTCTGACAATGGGAAGATCAGAAGGTTGGCAGTTGAGTCCCAAGTGCTGCATGATGGGCTAGACCCAGCTTCTGCCATTTTCACACCTCCTTCCTCCAAAACTAATCCTGTTTTATGTATATGTTCAGCATGCAAGTTAAACACATAGAGTGAGAACATGCAGCCTTGCCTGACCCCCTTGCCAATTGGAAACCATTCCATTTCATTGTATTCTGGGCTAACAGTAGCTTCTTGTCCTGTGTACAGATTACATATTAGGATAATTCAATGTTGTGGCACATCCACATCTTTAAAAGTGATCCATAGGTTTTCATCATGTATAAAATCAAAGGCTTTGCTATAATCTATGAAGAACAGGCTGGTGTTCTTTTGAAATTCTTTTGTGCACTCCATTATCCAATGTATATCTTCTTTTCCTGAACCCAGCTTAGACATTTGGCATTTCTCTGCAATTCTTTGTTGTAAAATTTTGAGCATCATGAGAAAATAATGTAGTGTAATGTAATGCAATGGTCTTATCACCTCTGGGCATGTCAACAGCTGTACATCCTTTTGGATTCAGTCCAGTTATGTCATTAGCCATAACACTACTCAGTTGTATTTGGTTCTACTCCAGTAGGTTGTTGAGTGTCATCCACCCTGGGAGTCTCATCTTCTGGCACTATCTCTTGTTTCATTTTGGATTGTCTCATCATAGGGGTTTTGTAGTAAAAAATCTTCAAAAAGAGGTTCAACATGCCTCCCTCAGTGCACTAATAACAAGCATTAGCTATGGTGCCACTGCCATTGTCTCTGAGAAATCCTTTGGCAATATCACCCTCCACTACTTTGGCTGCGCACTTGCTGTTTGGCATATTTAATCTGGCTCCTCATCTTGGGCCCCTGTAAATTAATTTGAATCCAGTTGTGGGAGAAAGGCGGGATATAAATCTTTGAAATAAATAAAATAATAAATTAAATGCCAGGACATCTTTTTTTTCCTCTACAGGATATCTGAAAAGTGCTATCACAGCAACAACAGGTTAATCTAACAATAAATACTCTAGTAGATTCATTCTCCTAAGAGGATTCTATGAAGATCATAATGGGTGACATGGAATAAAACAGCTATGAATGTCTGCTCCAACTACACACTCTAAAGATGATCATACAGCTGGAAAACAAAACAAATAATCCAACAAATCTTCATTTCTTCCCCATCTTGATCTTTCCAATGTAGTTTCTGGAAAGTTTTTATAGTGTGCTAATGGTTCTATTATTGCAGTTCCAACAGTTTTTCTCAGTTTGAGCATCATACTGAACTATGCCTTATGACAGATACCCATGGTTAGTAACCACACCATGTTTTAGCTTCCAAGAGACAAAGTATGTTGCTTGCCTACTTTCTCCCCTCTCTCCAGTAATCAACTTTGAAAGTTCATTCCTGTCTCCATCATTCACAAATCTCAGAAGACTGGTATGTCAATGACCTACAAATTTAGTTTAAACAAAAAAACATTCATTTTTATGAAGTATGACTGATTTGGCATATTTCAACACCATGGCTTATAAAATGATCTAGGTCAGAGATTGCACTAAACAATAGTTTGGCTTCAAAAGCTATAGTCTGTCATTATATCTGAATGGTGAACATTGGCATTTCCCCATATAGACAAGATATGGAGGTGGAGGAGAACGAATGGTTCAAGGTTTAGGAATACTGAAAATATGCACAAATAAACAGTTATTTCAAGTTATCCAGTAAGTTGCTTGTTCTGTTGGTAATTATTTGCTCTGCACATATCCTTCTGAAATGTGGACTTTCTTTTTTCTTGTGATACACCATGGATCATATCAGGAATACACATTATTTGTTAATGCAAGTTACTTAATGTATGTGGCAAGTGTTTAGGCACAGACCCACAGCAATGGCTGATGGTATGTCCTAAACATTTCCTCACCCTTGCATCTCCTAGAGCAGGGATGAGCAAACCCAGTAGCAATTTTCTGCCTTTGGGACCCTCAGCGGGGTGGGTGGGGAATGCAGATAGCTATAAATGGACCTAAAATGAAATGTTCATAATACAAATTGGAGGGAACTCCATTCCTGGTATTCAGAACTGGACATCTTTTAATGTTAAATAGTGCAGGCAGGTCACGACCTATTTAAAGGCAAATTACCAGTTCTGGAGGTTTGTAGGGGAAATAATATACCCTTTTATTTGCCATTAAAATATAAACCTGGAAGGTAGGGAATGCACTTTCCCCTGTGTTATAAAGCTTTGCTTCTTCTGCTCTCCAGCAACATGAGAGGTTCACCCATTTGGGAAGGCTATATAGAAATGTTACAAATGAACAAGAAGCACATGTGTCTTGCATAGTAGCTGTGCAGAAAGCAGCCTGGAACCAAGCCTCTGAAACATGTAGATTGAAAAGAAAGAAAATACTACATGTGCTTGTTCTGAGATGTGTTTTGCCTCAGGTCTTGGGAGTACATGCATAAGAAATCACTAGTTATGCTTCAGAAATATGTGCCCCCTTCCATCTGCCCTCATGTCTCTAGCCCCCAAGTGTTTTCAACTGTGTGATTGACAGCAGCCTCTCTCTTTAAAAAGAAGAAATCCAAGTGGTTTCTCTACAAAGTACATTATATAGCATAAACATGCTTTTGAGACAGAGCACACAGCTCTGTTGTTTTATAAAGTAAAGAACAAAACCATTTTCCACAGCAGGAAAAGTGGACTTGTTTTTATGCTACCTGTGTATTGTTGGCAATGCAGGGTGGCGTTGGTTTCATTAGATTTAGCAGAATCACATGCTGGTAGCAGTTAGCTCTAACTGATGCTACCACGGCATGGCCATCAATGGCTGACAGAGTAAAAGCGGGGAATGGGGGGAAACCTAACAGACCCTACTTATTTTGAAAAGAAATAGGGAAATGAATGTCTACAACAGACTATTTATGTGCTGATATTGGTAAGTCCCCTCCTGTTAGTTGTAAGCAAAAGACAACTGGGATTGTTGCCTTTTTTAAAAAAGATAAAGACACTGTAGTGTTCTTCATCTTCTGAAAAAGCACCACAGACTGATCACAGTGTATCAAACCTCTTGTTTCTGATTTACTACTAGCACTTTTATTTATTTCTTGGAAGAATGCTTATTGTATTGCATTGTATTTGTTTCTGTATCTCTCAAAGCAAAGTGGGACTCAAAGTGGCTTACAGAATGACAAGAAATAAAAGCAAAAACACACATAAATAAAAACATAGAAAATTCATTTTAAAATGCAATTAACCACACCTATAGAAGTTAAAAGCCTTTGAAGTATATCCATTAAAAATTGGAACATTAAAATGGTTCAGCATTCTAAGGAGATTATCAGATGGGGAGAAAATGGACGGGAGCAAAGAGGATTGCTCCTGTCCTTATCCCATCCTTATGACGTGATTGCATGAAAGACTATCATATACGTCACACTTATCCTGTCGATGAAGTGGAATTGTCCTGTCACTTTTCAATTAACGAAAACCTCTGTTAATGAAAAATGACAGGACAATTCCACTTCACTGACGGGATAATCATGGCATCGTCTGATAATCTTTTGAACAATGCACAATAATAATGCACAATACACTTGACAGATAAAATAATGATGGGATAAGCGCAATGCCATCTGATAATCTTTACGCGATGACGGGAAAAGGACATCCCATTCCCCATGTGATAATCCCCTAAGGAAAAAAAACCCTGTCATTGTGAAACAGTCAGCTGTCAAAAGCCTTTTCAAATTAAGAAAAAAAGGTCTTCATCTGCCAAGGAGAGAGAACCAGCGTAGCCTACCCAGGTAGGGAGTCCCAGAGCCTGGAAGCAGCCACCTTGACATTGCTGATGTCCTCCACACTCCCTTTTCCTGAATGACGGCATGACTATATAGAACTTTTATCAATATTCTTGTAATAGTATTGAAAGCTCCATACAAATTAAAATTTGAGAGCCTTCTCAGTGGCTGCTCCCACCCTCTGGAACATTCTTCCATGGGAGGCTGGTCTGGTCCCCTGCCTGCTTGCCTTTCATCAGCAAGAAAAAACATTCAGTTAGGCTTTTAATATATAATCATGGTATGGCTTTTATATGGGGTTTTTGTTATATGGAGTGAGTATTGTAGTTTTTAAGGCATGTTTTTAAGGCAAGTTTTTAATTTTATGCTGTTTTTATTTGACATTTTTAAATGTTTTTTAAAACTTCTGTAAAGTCTTACAAAATGCTTTTATTTATGAGCTGCTTTGGATCCCTTTCTGGGAGAAAGGTGATATAAAAATGAAATAAGTAAGTAAATATGTGCAACTGTTGCATTTTATTTTAAGGATGGGGTGAATTTTAAACTTTTGGCACCAGAGACAGTTGAGGTCATTATCATGCCCTTACTGATTTGAAGAGTGTTCTGTGCTCTCAGCCTGCAACTAGACATGTGCAAATGTAACAAGTTAATATAACAGGTGTGACAGGCAGAGAGATAATAGAGAACATGCCATGTACATTTAACAATATTCAACAGTTATACCAACATATACTGAACAGTAAATCCACATTATCCCCTCCCTCCATGGCAATACAAGGGACCAGGACACTGCTCATAGGGATTAATGGTTTGCTCTCTAAGTAGAAACACCAGTAAAGCATTGTTCAGTGTGAGCTGGGATACAGTAAACTCTAACTGATTAATTCCAAACCTGTTAAACCAAAGCTTCTCTCTTGAACTAAACTGGAAAAGATAACATACAGCCTATGAAAAATCCAGGAAGCCAATTAACACTATGATGAAGCTCTAGCTACAAGCAACTATTACGGTGAACTAGTAGCACACAGGACAGAACCACCAGCAGACTTGTAATGTAATGTAATTGTACATCTGTTAAGTCTAAAACAAAAGTGGATTTAAGCTGAAAAGGGAAGTTTAGTTAAGCCAAGGAATAGTTGGCAAAAACCTATCAGGGATGTTTCACATGCTTCCCAATAAAGAAAACTCTTGCACATGGCCCTTGACTGCCCCACAGACTGCAGGCAAAACTAATGCTCTACTGTTCATATGACTGAATGAGCCACATAGAACACTAATATAAACATGTGACTTATTCCTATGGTCCCTTATGAAATATGTAAACCATATTTCACTATTATGTCTGATGGCTTTATATGAAACAGGCCCAGAAGTAAACAAGAGGTATGGAGTTGTCACAATTCTGCTTTTCATATCAGTTATCAATTCAACATACTATAATCTATGAATTTAATTACAAAGGAATGTTGCAGAATACCAAATAATGTATGCTTAGATATTCAATAGCACATAAAATGCACACTACTGTATGTGCTGGAATCACTGCACATACAGTATGCACTAGCCAGTAAAGCAGCTTTATACCGGATGTAAAATTGTTTTCCTTGGCAGTAGAGACTGTCTGTATCAAACTACAGGGGCTCAATTAGTATAATTAGAATATAATTTTAGTAGTGTTGACTTTGCTCATTGATTACTTATTTGACATAAATTAATTTTGCATGAAATGTTGCCAGTCTATGTTCAATAAAAGCAGGCTAAAATTACAAAACTCCATTAAATAAAAACACTAAATTATGATGCAATTGCTCAAGCCTCTATGCTATGTCTAAGGTTTGTTAACACACATGTAATAAAATTTGTACATAGTGGTTGGCACGGCACTGTCATAAACCCCACTGGATGTGATCCACACATGCTACATAGAGGAACTGTGCTGAATCAGGTCTTTGGGCAGTCACACCTAAAGGTTCTTCTGTACAGGCTTGACTGTGGATAGTAAAGTTCACTTGCTATGTAGATTTACCATGAAGAGAAGTTACTGACAGCAGGTGGTACTTCAACTCATCTAGAGTAGGATCATACTTAATTAAATATCTGAAATGCAAACATATACATATATATTTTTTCTTACTTTAGAAAAGACTGGAAATCTTCGCATACCGCTTCACAGCCTGGCCATTTGCATACTCCGTGCCCATAAAGTGGATGGCTATGAGAGTGCTCTTCATGGGATAAACTGAAGGAATGAAAGAGGAAAAGGGGGGAAAGCATTATAATGTGATGCTTTGAATGCATTCGCCTTGCTGTGGTGTTAAAAGCAAAACATACAGGTATAATACATAAACAAAATGAAATATACAGGAACAAACAAGTCATTTTGTTTCATGAAGCCCTCCTTTGAGCTTTACAACAGAACCATCACAAGCCTTGCAGGGATTGCAGCTGGCAGGTTGTGTGTGTCTGATTAATTAATTAGAAGTTTTGTAAAGAACTGAAATAAACAGAGGAAGTGAATGTTGGGAACATTTGACAGTACAGTACAAGTCCTACTTAATACAAAAAAATATTTGAACACGGTATATTTATGAGATAAATTCTGCTGGAAAAATGACACTTGCATTTTGAATATAGCAATTCAGTATCTTAAAACAATCATCAGGACTGTCAGTGCACCAAAGAATTATGTAAAAAAGAAAAAGAAAAAAGAAAACAGAAAAACAGTACACATTTCAGCATTGCTTCTTCTGATGTTAAGGTTTCTTTGTAGCCTTATTCATACTTCCCAGTAAAATATTTTCTAACTGTATAATTCATTAACATTAACCTAACATTAATAATTATCAGTTAAGAACTGCAACAATGTTTTCTATAATTCATAACACAGTTTTTAAAATGTGTGTTATGTGGGGGTTGGAGATCTTTCTGAACATAACAGGGTTAAGTTTCTAGCAGGTTTCCAATCAATATGTAATGATTTGGCTGCACTGATCCAAGTCATGAGATGCTTTGATCCAAGCCATGTGGTGTTCAGGGAAATGTATCTATTGCATTAACTGATGAACTATGTTCCAAAATATCTTTACTCAACACCTGCACAAAAACGTCTTAAGTAACACAATTATTTTTCTGATAATTTCTATAACCTTCAGTGAGTTTTTATAAACATGAGATTGTCCTAAATACAATTCTTGCCTTCATCAATATATTAATTTTTATTTTTTAAAAAAACATAATCCTTTTTATGCAGCAAACTTCAGAATAAAACAGTTATAAAGTGATACATATCTACATGGCACTGTGAAATTTTAATTACAAGTAGGCCTTGAAAACCCAGATTTTCTTTAGTTATATTCAACACATGTGAATATGAGTGTAAAACTGAGGGTAAACAGTTATTGTGTTATAACTTGTATAAAAGAATAAAAATAGTATTGTGATATTTTTATTGGGCAGAATTCTGCTGGAATTTTGTACAGCAAAACATAACAGTTCAATAACTATGCAAGCGAAACATGTTTTGAATTTTTTGTTGTAAGGTAAGGGTAAGCTATGCAAGTGAAAGTTCTGTTATATACCAAAAAAAGCACAAAGATGGAACACCTTGCTTGAAACAAAATCTTAAGAGAAAAAGATAACTACAATGTATATTACAGAGACAAAGATACTATACCTACCGCTTTTCAGACACAGAAGTTGATCTCAGTATATAAATCAGTGTGGTTACCCTTTATTATGCCATGGATATATAAAGTGTGAGGCTTTCGTGTATTCCTTTTCTGATCACCATGCACTCAGCAAAACAAATTCTTACTACAATCTTCATATGCTGCCACAGACATTCATTTTTATGATAGTGAAGATGAACTTGTCCAAGAAATGTCTGTGTCTGCAGTGGTACACTGGCTGTGTTCATCAACTTAAATTCAAATGATTGGCAGCTCAACCCTGAACTAATGCAGAAGTATACCTGTCTGCAATGTTGGTATAAAACACTACTGAGGTATTATTTTATTTATGGCTATTGTCCTGCCATATTTACCGGTGTGACACACTCAAAAACCAGAGATAGCATGACATAGACTTGAGCCATCAATGTAATTTTCCAATGCTTCCTCAAATGTGTAAAATTTAAATCCTGGTCTCCCTTCAGATATAGACAGACTCCGACTACAGTTAGGAAGACTCAAAATATAAAACCCTCACACTGACATTTTTACTTTTCACCTTATTATATAGAACCATCAATATGCACAGCACTTTACAAAGTACAAAAAAGAGAGGACTAATTCGCACACATCTACAGTCTAAGACATTTACAGTCTTAGACGTAGACAGCCTTGTACAGTCTACAGTCTAACAGGGGAAGAACAAGGAGGAAGAGAAAGAATCCAATGACTAGTAACAGCCATGTGAAAACAATAAAGACAATGAAATATAATATATTAGCATAAAATATAACCAGAACAATCAATAAAAATTGAATGTATGAGAGTGTATGGGTCCTATTTTGTTACTTTTTGAGGTGTTCTGGGAAATCCAGTGTAATGTAGTGCAGTGTAGAGAATGACAGGCATAGACTAAATGAGCAGGACTCAAAATCCCAACTCTGGTCTTGGTCCTTACATTCCTTCTGCTTCATTTCTTTCACAGCAGTGTTGGGAGGATAAATGAGAAATGTGAAGGGATGGAAAAAACAACATACACAGCTGGCCTTTCCGATCCACAGGCTTCAGATCCACAAATTCAATCATTCATGGAACATCACACTTCTTATTATTAAATGATGCCGACATGAATGTGGACACACTGAAGTATATGTGGTCATTTATGGGTGGGTTTTTTTGTTTTTGTTTTTGGCATCCATGGGGAGGTCCCAGAACTGAATGTCCACAGATATGAATGGCCAACTGTATAACTTTGAGGCCCTGGAAGTGTGGATTATATATACAAACTGAACTGTCATATTTTTAGCAGCTATAGAGATTCAATTAATAAAATGCCTTTAGATTTGAAATTATGTCAATGATTCTTGTTTTTACTCAAGCTCCAAAATGCTAGACACCTGTAACTAAGGGCCATATATTTCACAGATGTATTATTTTGGTGGTACAGATAGGGAATGGTCTAGGACACTGAGAGACCAAGGTTCTAAACCCATCAGATGACCTTGGTCAAGTCACACTCTCTCAGCCTCAGAGGATGGTAATGGCAAACTCCCTCTGAAGAAACTTGCCAAGAAAACCCTGTGATAGAGTAGCCTTAGGGTCACCATAAGACAGAAGCAACTTGAAGGCATACAACCGAAACAACAGCAATATCTCCTAATGTGGTTAGTTCCAGCTTTACTACTGCCTTGGAGCTGGATGGCTGCCACCAATTGAGTGGTGTAGAAGTGACGACCAATATGATCTAAACAGCACGAGAAAGGCCCCTTCAAGGGATTGTGAAGGCCTGTTCCAGTATGGTCTACTAACCAGGAAAGTAACATGGAATCTATTTCCTCCAGATTTTTATTTATTTACCGTATTTTTCGGCATATAAGACGCTCTGGCATATAAGACGCACCAAATTTTAAAGGAGGAAAACCTAGGGGAAAAAAAAAGATTCTTAACCAAATACAGCCGGAGGACACCTCCGACCCAGGCATCCGCCAAGGAAAGCAATGAGACTTTCCTTGGAGCAATCCTGGGGTCGGAGGCGTCCTCCGACAGTCGGAGGACACCTCCGACCCAGGCATCCGCCCAAGGAAAGCAATGAGGCTTTCCTTGGAGGGATCCTGGGGTCAGAGGCATCCTCCGACAGCCGGAGGACATCTCCGACCCAGGCCTCCGCCCAAGGAAAGCAATGAGGCTTTCCTTGGAGGGATCCTGGGGTTGGAGGCGTCCTCCGACAGCCAGAGGACACCTCCGACCCAGGCATCCGCCCAAGCAAAGCAATGAGGCTTTCCTTGGAGGGATCCTGGGTTCGGAGGCGTCCTCCGACAGCCGAAGGATGCCTCCGACCCAGGCATCCGCCCAAGGAAAGCAATGAGGCTTTCCTTGGAGGGATCCTGGGGTCGGAGGCGTCCTCCGACACCAGGAGGACACCTCCGACCCAGGCATCCGCCCAAGGAAAGCAATGAGGCTTTCCTTGGAGGGATCCTGGGGTCGGAGGCGTCCTTCGACAGCCGGAGGACACCTCCGACCCAGGAATCCGCCCAAGGAAATCAATGAGGCTTTCCTTGGAGGGATCCTGGTGTCGGAGGCATCCTCCGACACCCGGAGGACACCTCCGACCCAGGCATCCGCCCAAGGAAAGCAATGAGGCTTTCCTTGGAGGGATCCTGGGGTCGGAGGCGTCCTCCAACAGCCGCAGGACACCTCCGACCCAGGCATCCACCCAAGGAAAGCAATGAGGCTTTCCTTGGAGCAATCCTGGGGTCGGAGGACACCTCCCTCTTCAGGGTTGGCCCATAGAAAGCAACGCTTTCCAGGACGCTTTCCTTGGGCCGATGTTGGGGTCGGAGCTGTCCTCCGACCCCAGCATTGCCCCAAGGAAAGCAACGTTGCTTTCCATGGGGCAATGCTGGGGTCGGAGGCGTCCTCTGACCCCAGGATTGCCCCAAGGAAGTTTTCCATGGGGCGATGCTTGGGTCGGAGGCGTCCTCCGACCCCATCATCGTCCCAAGGACAAAAATGTTGCTTTCCATGGGGCAATGCTGGGGTCGGAGGCATCCTCCGACCCCATCATCGTCCCAAGTAAAGCAACGTTGCTTTCCTTGGGGTGATGCTGGGGTCGGAGGAGTCCTCCGACCCCAGCATGGTCCCTGGGAAAGCGACACTCCTTCCACCCGCCTCCTCGGTGGTTCAATGGGCTGCTCTTGGGATCGGAGGATGTCCTCCGATCCCAGGAGCAGCCCATTGAACCACCGAGGACGCGGCTGAAAGGAGGCCTCCTTTTAGCGGCGACCTCGGAAGGAGCGTACATTTGGCATATAAGGCGCACCAACTTCCCCACCCCTATTTTGGGGAAGAAAAACTGCGTCTTAGCGTCTTATATGCCGAAAAATACGGTATTTGCTACAGTAGCAAAAAGAGGCTCATCCAACAGTTTTAATGACAAGTTGTGACTACTGTCCTACAATGACATGAAACAGGATGTTGGAGGTAACCAATAAGGAAGATAATACCACGCAACCATAGAGAGCCTCTAATGAATGTCTTGGACTAATAACACACTATGTCAAAGTCTGGGTTTTTTTTTTTTTACATGATTGTTACAGAAGTTATACAAAACAAAACAAATGAAGGTCAGTGATTCAACCATCTCTGTTTTCAAAGAATAGATATGAATAAGGCCATAACAAACTGCACTGCATGTTTTTTTCTCTCTTTGGACTATGCCTTAACATCAAAATGTGAGTCAGCTGAAATCACACATAAAAAATAGTTGTTTGTGTGCACTCCTGTCAATTAAGAAAGAGTGTCTTTCAAGAAATTGTTTTGAAATGTAAGAGGCAGCCTCACTTAGAGAAAAGCCAAGAGGAAATAAGAGAGAAGAGAGAAAATGTGAATGTGAGTTTGCATCAGTAGTATTAGACTTCATCTACAATTCAAGTATATACTTAGGGCAAGTTTCACTACAAGGTACTTAAAGCAGATGTTGCATCACATCTTAAGAACTGATTTAAGGCACTGTGTTGCTGTGATAATTAATTACTATAGTTTTCTCCCCACTGTGGAAGAAAACAAATGTTTCTTCAGTTTTCTCCCTATATTTGAATGTCCCAAAGCATTGCAGATGACATTTCTGCATAGAAAAACAGTCTCACAACCAGTCTCACAACCACAGTAACACTATAAATACAATAAAAGGACTGAAGTCAAAGTTGAATTTACTGTGTCTACAACAGGTTTGCTAAATAAGTTAAAAACAATAAAAAGGGCTTTTTTGGTTATGTCTGTAGCAAAAGGGGGAAAAAGCCAAGGAAATGATAGGGCCACAATAGGTCAAAATGCTAACAGGGAACAGAGAAAAGGCAGAACTACTCAACACCTTCTTTGGAGGTTTTTAAAGAGAGGCTGGATGGTCAGCTGTCAGGAAGGCTTTGACAGTATATTCCTGCATGGCAGGGTGTTGGACTGGATGGCTCTTAGGGTGTCTCTTCCAGCTCTATGATTCTATGATTCTGACATCTAAGTGAGACATATTTGTGGAGGCATCCAGAACCAGATGAATGGATACAAAAGGTGTCTTCAAAGTTCATGAGAGACAAATAACATTTTAATTTTAAGAGAGCAGATTAAGGCTAACACAAGGAACTTGAACACAATTAGGAACAGTATTTAATAGTAACTTGCAGAATGGGTCTGACTAAGGGTCTCGGCAGACGACTAATAGAGTCGTCTTGGAGGCCCGGAAGAGGAGGAGCAGCCACACGTGCGGCGCTCCTTCCTCTTCCTGAGGTTGCCCTCGGTGCTGCCGGCCCTCCGCATGGCCGGCGCGCCGAGGGCAACCTCCCGCCGCAGCGTCCTCACACGCTACGGCGGAAAAGTCAGGGAAAGTGCGCCCGACGCGTTTAAGGCGCACTTTCCCTGACTTCTGAAAGGAGCGCTATTTTTGCGCTCCTTTCAGGGACGCCGCAGGAGCGCCCCGGTGCGGAGGCTGCGGTCCCGCGGCGCTCCGTCCGGCGGCGTCCCGGAAGCACTCGTGTGCTTCCCCCCTAAATCAAGCATGAACTCTCACTAGAAGTCAAAATGACTAAATTGAGGCTATCATTTGAGGAAGTAGGCTTAAGTCTGTGAAAACTCATGCTACCAGCTTCTTTCTTGCAGGTAGTCTCAAAGGTGCTACAAGATCCCTTTGAAAACTGATTTTCCAGACTAACATGGCTATATATTTGAATTTTATATTCAGAAACACAAGGCTATCATGTTTTGGACACATCATAGGATGACATGACTCCCTGGGGAAAATGGTAATGTTCAGCACAGTTGGAGGACAGTAGAAAAAGAGGAAGACTATTTTATAGGTGGGCTGATGCAGTCAAGAAAACCATGGCCCTGTGTTTGCAAGAGCAGGGGTGTTAGTGTCATGGTCTCTTGGTCTTTTATTCACAGGGTTACCATAAGTAAGAGCCAACTTGATAGGACATAACAAGAAGTCTGAGCTCACTGTAAGAAACTAAGAGTGCAATGTATAGGCTACTATTAATATGTTTGATGTGTACTGTAGCTCATTATGAGATTTTTACATCTGTTAAGATCTATTAAACAATGCAAATGTATGTACTTCCTGTTTTCCAGGAACCAAAACTCGCTATTACATGCCCACATGTTTGACCTAAACATCACTGTTTCAGTGGTTATAGTGCTAAGCATAGAGAAAACACTTGGCCATCTAAAAGTGTGTAGCAATCTATATTACTGGATACTAAAGAATTTGAACAAGCCAGTTATAATAGGTATCTAATTTTCAAGGCTGTCTTAAACATATGCACTGCCAGTTGGCTTACAAAACTTGTTACTGGGTTATTTGAAACAATAAAAGACAACAAGCTTGAGCAATCTGTTAGCGAAGACATGCAGAAATGTCTTGTACACATTTTTTTTTGGTCCAGTATCCTCATAATCTCATTTTCCTTCTTTCTCGCTCTAAGACCATTTTTAATTAGAGGATTTCACATCCCATCAGGATTTGATGCAGAGATACTGAAATTGGAATGATGGTAACTTATATTATTGCTAGCTTTCTTCTCAGGTTGTTAATTGCTCTTATAGGTATACACTATTAAGGCAGACAATACAAACTGCAGTTTCAAACAGCAGCCACAGCAAAAGTTTCTTTTTTCCTAGAATTACCATTGCATCATAAATACTGGATGTCATTGACTAAGCTCTGTGATAGTGTTACTGCCACTTGCTTTGTTAGGGCTGAGATCTTACATAGATTACTAAAGGACAGATAGCATGAGTTTTTGGTGTTCTGTGACTCAACACCTGGGATCAAGTATCTAAGTAGAGACACCGGGTAATGAACCTGTATTATTGTATCTGCAATATAACTAATAAATGATGCCATCCAAATTACAGAATTCAAATACGGAATATAAGAAGAAAGCCAAAATCTAGTTATAAAGAATTTGAAACTTGAAAAGACTGGAGTAAGAGGAAGAACACACACACCCTGCCAAAGACCAAAGGAAGAATCAATAGACAATCTTGTGTTTTGCAATTTTGCAATTGTGCTAGACTGTGAGCAGAATCCAGCATATCAAGAGTATAATGATAATGAAAATAATGTTATTGTTGTTTCTGGACCATGTGGCTATAAATATTGGTTTGAAAATATACTAGGAATACGTAGATGAATGTCAAATGGTAGTATTTTGGATGCACGTGGGTTCACCTGTGACTGAACAAATGTGGTAGTCAGGAGGCATGTATTAGTTCTCTAAAAAACTCCTCCTCTGTCTACTAATGCAAAATACATTAAGTAAAATAAGAATACTTCCACATTTGCATGATTTATATAAGTCTCCTTTTAAATGCATTAAAATTACACATACAAATTCCAAAACTGCTACAAATCTAGGTCCAACTCCTCTGACCCCAAGACTGGTAGACTCTCACATTCTTTCAGAGCAACACATCTACAATGAAGTCCTCTCTTCTCTAGGTTTTCCTTCAGATCTATAACTGACCAAACTGTAAAATGCCCCACAGATTCTGTTCTGCCCCTATTTTGGAGAGCATAGTGAGAAGAATTCAAATAGCATTTGAATTATGATAGGTTGCATAGGTGGAACATCACAAACATATTGCATCATATTGTCTCACTTCATTTCAAAGCATAATGCTTTCCACTGGAAGCATTTCAAATATGCAGACTCTGATCATGAAGTGCGTAGTAATTAACCTCTGATTAATCAAATTATCAGGTATATATCTAAACTTATTTCTTCAAAACTGGGAGCAAGAACCATAGTAAAATAATAACGGCTAACCGGAACACCGATTTTAGTATTGATTGCTTTCAGCCTTACTTCACTGCCAGTAGTGTGTGTCAGTCAACTACACAAGGAAGGGCCAAACTGCATGGGTGACATTAAATGCACTGTATGGTGTTCTAGTTATCTTTTAAAAAGAAACCTGTAGCCAGAAATCCTCAAAGGCCCATGTTTAACCATTCCCTTTTTATGCTGCTATCATATTGCCAATTGGCACTGCAAGACTGCTTCTAATGGAAGCAGCCCTCCCAAACAAAGCAGTACCTTAGGTGGGGGGTATTTACACCTTCTAAAAAGATATAGCAAATCTAGGGATAATAAATAGATCCAAAGCAACTGTACTACAGAGTGCTGTGCTAGTAAAATTATTAGCTCTTAATATCATAAAAGGTGTTTATTCCCAAATAAACATTCCCAAATCTCCTCTTTCTTCACAAAATTCTAAAACATGTGTCATCTAAAAGAGGGCTCCATCAACTAATTTACATTTCAGCAACTCTTCTGGCCATACATTCCATTGCCTGCTTGATTGTTTTTTCCTCCTCCAAACATTTCAATTTTTATTTCAATTTCATACCTAAGCACCCAGAATGTAAAAGCACATTAGAAATAGTTTGACAGAATTTAAGATCCAGCATTTTCTAGTCATTTCACTGCTAACTAATGAGAACAATTTTGCCTTCCTTCTCTTTTTAATATCTCTTCATGTACTTACACACTATCACCATTGCCTCCACATTCCCTCTATTTTCTAAGACTCTAGATATTTAATTCCCTTTAATCTTAGCTTACAGCCTCTTCCCTTCAACATTTTTTATCATATTTGGTATGTGCTTCAAGTATTGGTACCACTGATTTTTTTAAAAAATCTTCCAAGTTTGTTCCAAGCATCCTAACTGGTCTTTATTTTAAAATGGGAAGAACAGCTTCAAACATATACAAGAGGCTGATTGGCATCAGTGCCACACTAGCTTTCAGAAATATTGCACTGTAATTTTTCAGCTTCCTTTCGCGTGCAGTTGCTTCTTCCAAGCTGATGTTTCATTTTATACATGTATTTTGATTTTCAGCTTCCTATCAGAACTACACTCAACTTATCCTTGTTAAATCTCATTTTATTCCTCTCTGCATAGTTCTCTAATTTATTCAGACTAAGTTGGATTGATTCAGTGTCTTAGGATCACTTTATTCTAATTAAACTAACATTTTGCCTATTTTTCTCACTGATCTTTAACACAGAAATGCCTTATGCTCTTGAATATATGATTCACTGTGAGGACAAAAAATAGCAAAAGCAAAGCTCTGGCCTCCATTCAACATGATTCTTAAAAACCAGGGTGGGGGAAACATATGCCTAACTTCAAATAAATGAGTAATCCCATTTAATTTTGTGGTTGATGTACATATGTTTCAAGTGAAACACTTGCTTTTCCATTGTACTGAACTGGAGAATCAGCCGAAGTTGTCATCTAGATTAAATCTGCTGTGTGTGAATGTGTGCCTTCAAGTCACCTGTTGGCTTATGGTAACTGCACAAATTTCATAGGGTTTTCTTAGGCAAGGAATACTCTGAGGCGGTTTTTCCAGCTCCTTTCTCTGAAATATAACCTACAGCACCTGGTATTTGTTGGTAGTTTCCCATTCAAGTATTAATCAGGGCTGACCCTGCTTAGCTTCCAAGATCAGATGGGAACTAGTGCCTTTAGGATGTTCTACTGAACTTTTAAATGCAAGAGTCCAGTCAGTAGCAGTGAATGAAACCTATGTTATTCAGACAGTTAAACTCAAGGTTTTTATCCCAACCCCACTATCAAAAGTGTGGAACCTCTTTGGGAATGCAGGATTCAGTATCTTGGATATTCCATTAAAGTTTAGACTGAAACCTAGAATATATTCACTTCCCCATTGACATTTAAGCCAGAAGTGCCCTCTGGACACAATCCTGCCATCTTTCCAGAAAACAACCCAGTATCAGCAACAAAGAGAGAAAGAAGTGCTTATGTGCATATTTGCACTGAGGATTCACAAAGGGCAGCCATTGTATAAAATCGATTCATCCAACAGTCCCACTGAAGTCCCATGGGGTTGGGGGAGGAAGCTGTGGAGCAGGAACATTTGGTAGACTCTACCTACATCTAGACGGAGATCTACTGCATTGTTATGTTAGTAGGAGTTGTACCACTTTCCTACAACAAGGATCCCATCAACAGAGGCAACAGCCACCACTTCCCTCATTTTGCACTTCTCCTGCAAAGCAACCAGTCCTTGCTTCCTATCCTTCGGAAAAGCAACAAAGTAAAAAGAAAATTTATAGCAAAGCAGCTCCATCCAAGCAGGTGTGTGACATGCTTTCTTTCATTTGCACATTATAAAAAAAAGCAATCAAATTTCATAGGACACAAGACTTTCTGTTTCCTCAGGAAAAACTAGCTGAATTACACAGGTAGTGTAAATATCATATGCTATTGCAGGTGCTGTGCTCTCTATTTGTTTGTGTTTATACAAACAGCATAACAAATAATCATGCAATTGTAGAACAACATTTGGCATAGTAATTGTATTGTGGGATACAGGAGCAACCATGTAGTTTTGCTGTTTTGTAAATTTTTAAAACCATTTCTTGACTTTTTAAAAACACATCCTTCATGTTTTTCATTAGGAAATCCCTTTGACTATGTGTTTCTTCTATTCCACAGTTGGATCTGTGCTGCACCCCACGAAGGGCTTCAATATTGGATACCAAGATCCAGGTTTCCAGAAATCACAATCAGATTCAAAGCTGAACAGACATTGCTAGGCTAATTATTATTTTATTGTTCCTATTTTTTATTTTTACGGCTTATTCAAAGTCCAGGGAACTTTCATTATCAGGAGATCTAATAGTGTAACAAACAAACAAACAGGAAGAAAAGCAGCAAACAAAAATGGTCCTCATTCCTTAAAGAAAATAAAGCTTAAATATCTTGTGGGCAATTTTTAACCCATCTTAAAGGCATGTCTAGGAAGTATGTTCCCCATATTTAAATGGGAGCTATTTCTACAGAATGAGAACCAGCGTGGTATAGTTGTTTGAGTGTTGGAATATGACTCTGGAGACCAAGATTCAAATCCTGGCTCCGACATGAAAACCCTCTGGGTGACCTTGCACAAGTCACATGCTCTCAGCCTCAGAGGAAGGCAACGGCAATTCCCTTCTGAAAAAACCTTGCCAAGAAAATCCCAGGCAGATTCGCCTTAGGGTTGCCATGAAGTTGGAAGTGACATGAAGGCACACAACAACAACAAAGTTCTACAGAAGCACAATGAGGAAGCTGCCAATTTGTCAACTGTGGTACAGCATCTTCTGTGTTGCGGTCCTAGTTCTCTAGATAACATAATAAACCACATTTGATTTTCTCAGCTGACTCTGCCTTTGTATGTTGAGTGGTATGGGAGACACACATATGTGGGAGACTATGCAAGAACTGAACACATAAGCTTTAAAGGTGCTGTTACTGTCTGAGCTCTGCAGGGCTTTAAAATGAGCTTTACAGCAAACTAAACCTAATGGAAAGGTGTAGCCACTTTGTGTACAAAGGACACCAGAAGCTCTAATTTCAACACAGAAGGTGTGCCTGGGCCATGGGAGCTTAACTACTGCTCCTTCTCCTGCTTAACCAATGTACTTTTCAGTACCTGAAGTACTTCCACTCAAATGTTGGAATGCAGATAAAAGAGCAAGAGTTTCTGGAACTCAGAATCTCTCCTTACTTGTTTTTGATGATAAAATCATGGTCATCTCTCACCCTCAGTCGTATAATGAATGGATCAGATATCAAAAGACTGAACGGCTGCTCCATTACGTGTAAGTTACTAGGCATATATTTTGAGGCTAAACGCCAGGCAATAATGAACTCAACATTATAAAATAAAGTAAATGTACCTTCCAAGTTAACCACACAATACTGGGTATAGTCACAAGGGGCTAACATTGAAATAAACAAAATGCAACAAAGAAAACCAGAAAGACTGAAGAATTTGCTTGGAGATGGAGGAATTACACACACAACTTAGATGCTGTAATAAAACACAGTGCATAACATAGGATGCTGAGAGTTAAAATTTACTTTTCACACTACATTGACCACAGCACCCACAGGCACAGCTACAATGTCTTTCTGTGAATGGGACAGATTGCCATATGGATGCAGACACTGAACAAGCTGTACAACTCTCGGCGACAAGTGCCTAGGGGACTGTCCTATATTAGCACCACCTGTGCTGTGGAAAAATTGTGCTTTGGATTTGAAATGGCATTTGAAGAGCCATCAGAATATTATCTTTAAATGCGCATGCGAATAGACACACACTGAAAATCAGATTAAAAGAAATGTTCCATCAAGCACCTGTGTTCCTTAGGCACTTTCCCAAAGGAGCAGTTCTTTCCTTTGTTTACACCAGTCTGAAAAAACAACATCCAACATGTATAAGCAATTTATTCCATTTGTGTTCTTGCTCCCATCTCTCTAATTAGAATATACTTTATGACACACAGTTTGCTTTTCTTACTCAAGCAGCCTTTGTATCAACTCATTTTGTTCAGTAAAAATCCAGTTGTATCGACAGAAGTTTTCAGTTGCCTCTGATGCTAAAGTTACCAATTTTGGCCCCATTTAGTAGTAATTCATTATATCTCAGTAAGGTACTGAGTGTACTGTATCTTATACCTCTATGTGGAAAGACATTAATGTATTAACACCTTTACACTCCACTACTAAGCAGAGGATTACGTCAAATAAACAAAGCATAGAACAATCCCCTATCACAATAATGAACCTCCACTTCACACTTCTTTGCCACTTAAAACTACTATTTGTAAGTATTTGCACTGCAAAAATAATCCAGTTTGACACCAGTTTAACTGCAATGGTATAATGATATGGAATTCTGGGAATTGTAATTTTGTGAGACATTTAGCCTTCTCTGTCAGAGAGCTCTCATGCAACAAAAACCACAATTCCCAGGATCCCACAACACTGAGCCATAGCAGTTAAAGTGGTGTCAAAACAGTTATTTTTGCAGTGCGGATGCAGCCTAAGAAGAAGGAAATGTTCAGGCAGAAGCACGTTTTTAATAAACTATCAGGAAGGAAACAACTTCATACCACTCTGAAATAAAAGAAAAAGTCCTGGATAGTACAATAAATCAAAGTAAAGTTGTAAATTAGCTTTACAAGCTCTAAGAAAAATGAGGTCTTTTTATTCCAAGGAGAAAACAACTTAAAATTCAATTATATTTTGGTGTATCAGAAGTTGCTTGAGTATTGCTTAAAAGTGGTCCAGGTTTCTGAAGTCACTGTTTAGAAATTAACTCGCAATCCTACGCATGTCTGTTGAGTACTAAATGCCACTGAATCCAATTGGGCTTATTCCAAGTGAATATATAGCTGCCTATATGTGCATGTCTGAGGATGCACCAGTGAAGAAACTACCCTGCATGTAGGAGAGGGTCTTCTCAGCCATGTCACCCCAATTGTGGAATGCCTTCACCTTGATGGCCTGACTAGCACCAACATTGATTTCATTGAGGCACCAAAGTAAAAATATGGCCATTTAAAAAACAACAACAGCCTTTGGGTCTCACTGATTTAGCTCAGATTGCTAATGCACATGGTTTCGATTTTTTTCCACTCTTGTAACCTATCTTAACCGTTTAATTGTATTTACTCTATTTAAATCATTATATATCGCTTTAACTTGTTTGCATTGACATTGCTTGGCATTTTTTGACACAGAGTGGGAACAGAAATATTTTATTGAATAATCAAACAGTAGAGCCAGCATGGCATAGTGATTTAAGTGCTGGACTATGACTCTGGAGACCAGGATTTGATTCCTAGCTCAGCCATGAAACCCACCAGGCAACCGACCTTGGGCAAGTCACATGCTCTCAGCCTCAGGGAATGGGAATAGCAAACTGCTTCTGAACAAATCTTGCCATGAAAAACTCATGATAGGTTCACCTTAGGGTCGCTGTAAGTCAGGAATGACTTGAAGGCACACAACAACAAACAACAGCAACAATCGTAACCTAAAGCTTCCATCTTGCTCCATTATAAATGAATGGGACTTTATCATTGGTGTCTACACAAGCAGAAGAGGACCATGAGAAAAGAAATTGCAATACAGCTGCTATCATGTTAAAGAGTTCATTTTTAGAAGAGTATATAAGTGAGGCTTATTTGGACTACTTTCCTTGTTTCCTGACATTTGTACAACAGTTATTACTCATCCTAAATCAAGATTTAGCAGTTTGTCTGTTTTTCTTGCTTCCCTGCTCTTTTTGAACAGTTAATGTTCCTGACAAATCCAGTTTGGGGTGGGGTCAGGGATAGAATCAGTTGCATTCACAGAAAGATGAAAGAGATTATTATTATTGTTATTATTATTATTTAGAGTATTTATACCACGCTCTTCAGCCACAAAGGCTCTCAGAGAGGCTTACAAATTTCAAATGGTTAATTAGACGGTTCTCTGTCCACAGGCTTACAATCTGAAAAGACATGACACAAAAGGAGAAGGGAATGACGGTAGGTATACTACTACCTATATACTTAAAACTGTCTTATTTTCTGCTCATTGCCAAAGTTGCACCCTTTAACACCACTTGGACTTAATTTAAGGGGTTAAACATGTGCTCAAAACTTCCATTTGAAGGCAAAATATCAGGAAAGTGATAATATTATTTGGGCACCTGTGAATTTAAAGATAGTATAGAGTGGCAAACCATTGAATTTGACTTCATGGGCTTGGATAATAAAATTTGCTTAAAACACCAGCTATAAAATTAAATCCACTCATTTATATGTGTATCTGCTTCAGCAGTAAGTCACTAGCAATCGGTATGCAAAAACATGACGAAGGGCCTAAGCAGACTGCCAGAAATAGTGCACATTAAATTGAGGCACTGCCCTGGCTCAGTGCTAGGGAATCATGGGAACTGTAATTTATTGTGGCACCAGAGCTCTCTGACCGAGAAGGCTCAATGTCTCAGAAAAAAATACAATTCCCACGACTCCCTAGCACTGAGCCAGGGCAGTGCCTCAATTTAATGTGCACTATTTCTGGCAATCTGCTTAGGCCTTTAGTTGTGTAAGAGATACATGTAAGCATCCTGGTGGCAAGCAAAGGGTGGTAATACACAAAGCATACAGATATCTGTTGGCCAGATGGAAGCATAAAACAATACATATGTTAAAATTTTAGAAAGTTCTGTTCACCGTCTGCCAAGGCGCACCCAATTTATTTAAAGTGCCTTTGGATATACTGCTCTGGATACAGTGTTTACAAAATGGTACAACTGATCATTATTATATCTGACCAGAAACCAGTGAACCATTATAGTTCAGAATTTTTCTAGTGTCAGGTCAGATTTCTGAGAACTATAAAGTGACAAACCTAACACACTCATCCAGAAAAGAGCCATGTGATATAACAATTACAGGTTGGTTAGCTTAATATCACTTGAGGATGCAAGGTGGGAGGGGTGAAGAAAAGAGGGGGAGAAATGAAGAGGAATAATTTTGCAGGATTTATCATGGGAATACACTAGAAAGCATAATGTGATTAAAGATCTTCAACACGGACTGATGAGGAAGGGGTCAGGTATAATTAATTTGTTGGAGTTCTTCAAAGATATGATTGCTATTTTAAAAGCTGGAGGAATGTAGGGGGGCACTATTAAACAAGATTTCAGATGATGAAAAATACAAATGATTTCCAAAAGGGTTTTACATTTCTTAAAAACTAAATATGCAGCACTGAGTGGGGAAAAGCATTTTTTAAAAAAGATGCTCCCCTTCAGAAAATAACAACAATTTTGACTTCTTTAAGAGTTAATGAGGATGACATTAAATATATCAAAGTGGTCTTCAGAAGAGATTTTTACACAACGAAATCTGGGTTGCATGCAGTTTGAACAGGGGACCAAAGGTCATACAAAATGGCTGTCAATCTTTTGGGTGTATTTTTCCTAAAAAAGCAAAATGAGTGAGAAGATTTTAAGAAAGGAGCAAAACAGGTTTTAAAAAAACAAAGAAATAAAATTAATTGCACATCCTTTAAACTATCGTGTTTTCTATGGCCTGAAACAGATGGCTTCCAGCTGCTCCGGGGGCATGGCATTTACACGACGCACACCCCCAGAGCAACCAGAAGCTGCCCCAAGGTTGTACTGGGGCCACCTAAGGCTGCCCATAACCAGCCTCCAAATGAATGGATCTTTTCTGCTCTTATTTGGGGCTGCAGCAGGAGGCACCATTGGGGCACGGTGTGTGCTTGCTGCAGCCTGGGGCAATTGAGCTGGGAGTGGCTTCTGGCCGCTCCTTCCTGCCTGTCTGTTTTGGCCCCATGCCCTTTGGCATAAAGTCCAATTATTCAATGGTTATGTTTCGAGAAAAATAGTCTGAATGGCATATTGATAGAAAAAAATATTTCCAACTGCTGAATAATTTACGCATTGAGTTTCAAAAACAGTATGCTAGATTTTTAAATAACAGCACCTTATTGGTACAGATAGGCAAAAACTGGACTTAACTGTAAATTAATTATATATTTACACTAAAATTCACATTGGAAGAAATCAGGTAACTTTCTGGGCCAGTCTTGAAGTCTTGTGAGTTTTCTTTCATGCCACAGAGGGGGGAAATGGTTCAGTTAGATCCACAGTGAATGTCCCCCTGAATAAGAATGAGAACCTTGCAAAGATGAAATTGGAGAATGTGTTCGGGAGCCCCCTTCATTAGGTTTCAAAAACTTGCTTTGTTGCTGTAAGCCTTTAAATCATTTCTGACTTATGGTGACCCTAAGGCGACCCTATCATGGGGTTTTCTTGGCAAGAGTTGTTCAGAGGATGTTTGCTGTTGCCTTCCTCTGAGGCTCAGAACATGTGACTTGCCCAAAGTCACCTCGTGGGTTTCATGGCCAAGTGGGGAATTGAACTCTGGTCTCCAGAGTTGTAGTCCAACATGCTGCTCTCTCTTGTGTGGTCCCCTCAATGCTGAATGTTGGATTAGGTTGCACAAGGTGCAGCAGGGGTAGGCAACCTGTCCCCTTTAAGGGCCGAGGGACTTCAGCTCCCAGAAGCCTCAGCCTTGTTGGCCAATAGTCCCATGTTGGCCAATAGCTCCTGGGATTCTGGGAGCTGAAGTCCCTCAGCCCTTAAAGGAGAAAGGTTGCCTACCCCTGAGGTGCAGCAAAGATAACCCTGAAGGGGCATAGTTAGGATGCACCCTGTGAGAGAACCTCACTCACTCAATCCTTTAGTCTAGTGTTGCAAAGTTGTTTTGCATTGGCCTGCTTGGAGTGGAGTGGACCCTGCAATGAAAAAGACAGCCATTTTTCTTGTGCCTGGATTTCAGTCTGAGTTAGAGGACAAATAGAAGCTTTTAAGGTTTGCTTTTGAATGAGGTTCTGAAGTTCCTTCCTTCGGCTTGCCAGGAGAACACAGCTAATATCTCTATTGGCCTTCCTGCTGGGGGCTTGGTGCCTAATATGCCCATCATCTAAAATAGATATACAGCATGCCCACAGCCCCAGCTCTCTTAATGGCGCGCACGCCCACAGAAGTACACTGCCATTGAAATCAGCAGGACCTGAGGTCCTGCGGTATTTCCCTTACGTGGGGTGTGTGTGTCCAGAATGGATCCCCTGCATAAAACAAGGGTCCACTGTATATGGAAGAGCAGAAGAAATGGATAGTCAGCATTCATAACAATTAGTTGGGAGAATGGACAACACTAAAATTTTGTGGCAAGAAAAACTCTGGGCTGACTTTTGGGCCACACAGGTGATAATATGACAAACAATAACATATGATAGAAAAGAATTGGAATAGATATAATTAGAAGGCACACTCAGAAATCTATGAGCTGTTATATTTTGTATCTAATAAATATACATCTTAACACACACCCCCTTAGTGATTTAGAGCATTTAACATGCTATGAGCAGAAGAAACTAATTAAAATGATCACTATATTGTCCCAGTTCAGTTCCAGTCCAACAGCTCTATTCATTTTTCTCTTCAGTATTGTTCAAACAAATACAAATTAGTCTACTTGATGATTCCACATTAACCATTTTGATCAAAAACTTAAGACCTATATTCAAAGGTAGGATGGAGATTTATACCTTTTAGTTGTACTACTCATTTGTGAAGTGGTGGTGGAAAGGACAGAATTAGTCATTTTGGTTGTGCAACAAGTAAGGTCATTAATCCCAAGATGTTTTACTTATGCTTCTTTCAATGATATTTCTGCTCAAAACAGCTTCAATGAAGTTGCAAAATATATATTGGAAAGTAACCTATACAAGTGAGTGCAGCTAAACTGCAGCCAAAGAGATGAAATCTACCTCCAGTATTTTACCATAAAGAATACGTTTCAAGATATGCTCCTGAAAAGCGTATACAACCAGTTATCTATTGACGTCTGGAGGGCAAAATCTGGTTTAACTCCAACAATGAATATGGACTTAATAAGAAGACACCGAATTGTCGTCACTGGAAAATCACACTTTTATATTATTTTATTCATTCATTTATTTATTTGATTTATATCTTGCCTTTCTCCCCGGAGAGGACCCAAGGTGGCTCACAAATAAAAATTCTAAAAACATATTACAATGAAACAGTCAAAACCTCTAAAAACAATATAAAATTACAAACATTGACATTTTAGTGTCAGCACCTTCACTTCCAAGGAATCTACCACTTGGGCTGCTGCCACATTGCAGAATTAATAGACTTTGACACTGCTTTATCTGTCATTGCTCCATCCTATGGAATTCTGGGATTTGTAGTTTGCTGCGGAACCAGGGTGCTTTGACAGAGAAGGGTATTTCACAAAACTACAAATTCCAGAATTTCATAGTATTAAGCCATGGCAACTAAAGTGGTGTCAAACTGCATTAATTCTACAGTGAAGATGCAGCCATAGATCCTGCAACAACATACTTCTTTATTCAACATGTCTTTTTTACATTTCTTGGAGTATAAGGTTCTAAGTTTGAATTTGATGTTCTGGCAATGTTCACCATCAAACTAAACATCCCTCTTCTACTCCAGCAAACTGTTTCCAAAGTTACTAACACATAATTTTGGATTCTCAAAATCAGAGAATGAAGGTAATAAACTGCCTGCTGTTATTCCACATACAGTCACATATACTCATCAGTTAATTAGATATATTCATTTTCTAATTCTTCAGGTGCCTCCTTTACTATTGCACTTACCAAGCTTTACTTCTTAGTGCATATCTCACAAAGCAGATACACCCTCACGTAACTTTCTCCAAAGAATATCAGCTTTCTATGGCCCTCAGAATAGGCAATCTTGCTCTTTATTTATTAACATCCTGCCTTTTTGTCAGCCCTACGACTCAAGGTAGTTTCCAATTTTTAAAAAAAGTAAAAATATTATAAAAATTAATATAAATGAACTTGAACTTGAAAGAAAGAAACATATTAATTCAAAAGCAATAAATAAAAACAATGAATACCTTCAAAGTGTAGTTTTAGAGCCATTTTTAGAGCTTTAGAAGGCCAGTACTGAAGCAGACAGAAGGCTGGGAAAATGCAGCCCCAACACACTTTTGTGAATCCCCCAAACTCTGACAACAAAATACATTTTAAAAAAATGCACATAAAAAGTCCTCAAATGCCCTCTGAAGTCATGTTCTGTATCAAAATATCCCCCTCTAACTCCAAAACCTCCTTAACCCCCCCCCCCCAATGCTGGCAGAAACCCCCAATGTCAACTGGTATCAGACTTCCATTCACTGCTCAATCACATTTTTGACTATTAATGTGCTAATACGCAGATGACATCATAATACTAGCAGAAAACCTCACAGAATTGGAACATCTACTAAGGAAGATCAAAGAAGAAAGTGCAAAGGCAGGCTTAATGCTGAACATAAAGAAAACAAAAATAATGACCACTGAGGACCTTCACAAGTTCAACCTAGACAATGAAGAAACAGAAATAGTAAAAGAATTTCCATTGCTTTCCGTCCCCTAAAAAATACAAATAGAACCCATACGTCTGTCCTAACCAACTGACTGATGTACATGTCAAACACATGCGCACAGTATGAATTAAACTTTAAAATGCTTGTTGTTGATCTTATGTAGCTTGACATTGACTCTGAGTTAAGGTTACCCTATCATAAGGTTTTCTTCACCATTGCCTTTTTCTGAGGCTGAAAGAGGTCCAAAACACACTGCAGAAATAATCCAATTTGAGACTGCTTTAACTGCCCTGGCTTAAAGCTAGGGAATTCTAGGAACTGTAGTTTTGTGAGACATTTAGTCTTCTCTGTCAGAGAAGTCTGGTGCCACAATAAACTACAAATCCCAGGATTCCCTAGCACTGAGCCAGGGCAGTTAAGGCAGTCTCAAACTGGATTATTTCTGCAGTGTGTTTTGGACCAGAGTGTGACTTGCCCAAGGGTACCCAGTGGGTTTCCATATCTGAGAGGGAATTTGAACCCTCGTCTCCTGGAGTCCTACTCCAACACTCATAATAATTGTTCTCATATGCCTTCAAGTCATTTCCAATTTATGGTAATTCTAAGGCAAACCTATTGCTTGGTTTTCTTAGCAAGGTTTGTTCAGAGGGGATTTGCTTTTGCCTTTCTCCATGGCAGTGACCTTAAAAGTCATTTTGGGACAGCTAGTGGTGATCTTTTACACTGTGGCTGAAGCTTTAAATACATTCTGCCTTCCATATCCAAAGATTCTTTATCCATGGATTCAACCATCCACAATTTGAAAAGGTTTATATATATAGATAAATTCCAAAAAGCAAACCTTGATTCTGGAATTTTATATGAGGGATACCATTTCCCTATGACACTGTATTTAATGGGATTTGAGCATCCATGGATGTTGGTGACAACAGGGATGATGGTCCTGGAACCAAAGCTCATTGGATACCAAGAGCCCACTATAACGTACAAGCTCAGAGTATTAAAGTCTGAGGGATCCTTACATTGACTTTGGGTTCCAGCAGCTTCACATTATTTACATTACACAAACACAATGTTAGATTTTGTGCCTACAATATAGCTTGCATAGAAAAAGATACAGAAAAAGTTACACAAAAATACAAATAGAATTCTTGCTGTGTCATTTGATTGAATAAACAGATGTGAAATTCACTAAAATTTGAGGGAGGGTTAGCAAGTTTGCTTGGTTTTTTAAAGAAGAAGAAGAAGAAGAAGTAGTTGTTATTTATTTTTCTCCTTGCTAGCGGTTAAATACTTCTCTTTGCAGAGAACCAAATACTGATAAGATGAAAGGTTTGCATACTAGTTAATGGACTCACTTTTGCTTATTCTTACTAAATGCATGTATCTATAGCTAAGCATTTCCCTTAGGGCAGAAACGACCGAAGTAGGTTTATCACACTGAGCGAATTTATACATATGTATAATTGCACAATAAACATTATTAAATTGTCTGAGCAAAATCCAAGCACGGAGACATGCAGTCAGAGCAAAACGCTAACAATGCTGAATGCCCAAGATTGCACAGGGAAAAGATATTTAACAAGCCGTGATTTCAGCTTTGGCATCCGCCTCACAAATAGCACAAAAAGATTCTCCTTTTAACAGTGTTGAATATTGATAAAGGTCTCCGCACAGCACAACAGGGAAGTTGGTCTCTACTGACAATCTTGACCAAAGTGTGCTTTTCCCCCCAGTACTCTGGGGGTTACCCTGAATGATTTAATTATAATTTTCCTTGTGTACAACAAATTAAAGAGGAGAGTAGGAGTGTCATGCCAAAGCACATTATTTATCTTCTTAACAGATTGCTGTGCACCAAAACCCTGAGCTGCCATTGCCACTGCTGTTACTTACAAAATCTGGGTCCAATAGGAGACAAAAGAGAGGGCACAAGATACATAACAAAAGAAAAATAATAATATGAAGGAAACAGAAAAATTAACTCATTACTTCCCTCCCTGGGAAACCATACAGAAAAGAAGATCTTGTAATCTTCTTTTTAAATTCTTCCTAAAGGGGGTATTTTGCTTCAAGCCTGGCTACTTCAATCTGTACTGAAACAAACCCAAAACCTCATTCTGTGTTCCTATCCCTTCTTTCTTCCCCGTCACTGGAAAAATGTTATATTGATAGCCTTTGGACAAAGGACACACACACACACACAAAACAACTTCCCTTAGATGGAGGGGTAACAATGTTCCTAGGCAGGATTCTAGAATGCTTTTAAACTAGATGTATACAGTAGCCACTCCCAATTCACAGGGGATCCATTCTGGACCCCCCCCCCACACACACGCAAAAATGGCATCTCGCAAATATTCAAGCCCCATTGAAAATAATGGGGTGCATGCACCACGTACAGGTGTGCAGCATCATTTTATGTCTCCCCGCTCGTCCCTCCCATGAAGAGCGAGACCGCGGACTAGAAGTTCGCGAACGGGGAGGGACAACTGTATTTTTAACCTTGGGGAAATCCATGGTAGAACTCAGATGAGAAAATTTAAAAATACATACTTCTAAGTAGGTGCTGTGAAAAGAAGCAAAAATATAGCTCTTGTAAAGAGACAGAAAATCAGTGAAGCTAAATTGTGTCAATAAATAGCTTTATCGGCATAACTGTCTCAGAATCATACAACTGTGTAGATATTAGTTTCACATCTGATAGGGAAGCATCAAAGAAAAGTGGGAGAGGAATGGTAATGGTAGCTGGAAGAGGCAGCAGCCAGCCTCAAGCCATATATTTCCGACAGGCCTTTCCAGACTAGTCTTCCCAGCCATAAGAAGCCTGTCCAACTGTATCTCCTTTTCTCACTCCCCATTTGGCCGCTATAAACAGCCATCCCTGTTGTTTTGCTATTGTAAATTGTTGATATCTGCCCAAATTTTAATTGCTGTTTTTAACTTAATGATTGTTTAATGATTTTTTAAGGGGCGGGAGGGTTGGGTTTGATTTTTACTGTACTGTATTTCATGCTGGAAGCCGCCCCGATTGCTATGCAGAGGGGCAGAGTACAAATTCTTATTATTGTTGTTGTTGTTACTATTATTATATTTCATGAATGTCTAACTTTGGAGGTGTTTGGAGCCCTAACACCATGAATGAGGTAAATTTCTCTTGCTGAATTTAATGTTCAGATGATTTTCAAAGCCATGCCTCCCATGTTTCCTGGGCCCCAAGGATCTCCAAAGTCTGGCATTCTTGAAATAAGTGGCTCAGAGTTGGTCTCCTCCTTCTCTCATTGCACTGATGGCTTTTTATTCTTTGTGCTGCTTTCTTCATCTTCTTCTAACTGTTGCTGTCTCCTCTCCCTCCCATGTAATTATGCTGGCAGAGCTAAGGATCATGGCCATATGATCCTACTTGACTGTTGAGATAATCAAGAAAATCTTCTTTTATCCACATCCCATCTCCAACTGAGATTAAATTGGTGGTATGCAGGACAGGGCCTTCTTAGTAAAAACACCAAGACACTGGCTTCAAAGAGAGAAATTGCCTCCCTCATTTTCATTGACTACGACAGGGGTAGGTAATCTAAGGCCGCCGCCTGGCATGATAATATTGATTATTAGTTTTTGTGGGTTTTTTCGGGCTGTGTGGGCATGTTCTAGAAGAGTTTCTTTCTGACGTTTCGCCAGCATCTGTGGCTAGCATCTTCAGAGAAAAGATGCTAGCCACAGATGCTGGGGAAACGTCAGAAAGAAACTCTTCTAGAACATGCCCACACAGCCCGAAAAAACCCACAAAAACTATGGATGCCGGCCATGAAAGCCTACGACTTCATATTGATTATTGTTGTTATTACTTGTTCTTGGGGTTTTCTTGGCAAAATCTCCACAAGGGTTTTGCCATGGCTTTTCTAGGGCTGAGAGAGTGTGCATGCATATTTTTAAAAATTGTTATAAATTATTTATTTATTTATTTATTTATTTTAGTGCTTCGGCCCCCCAATTGTCTGAGGGACAGCAACCCGGCCCCCGGCTCAAAAAGGTTGCCTACCCCTGGACTAGGAGATTGGGAGAAACAGTTATATTTAACTGAGCTTTTAGTTTCATATTACCCCTGTATTCTGGCTCTGAGTTGTAGAACATGGGTATCTGAATTCTTGTTCTCAACTAGATGACTTTTAAAAAAAACCTGAGGATGCTACATTTTAACTTGCAATTTCTTTTGGGTTGGTAAAATTGCCTATGAATGATGGCATAAATATAAAATGGAATATCCAACCAAGTGAACATCCTATTTTTCCAATTGATATAGCTGATGTTTTTGTCAGTTCCCTGATCCATCTGTGAGAAAAAGAAAAGGCCCAGGTGGATGCCGTGACTGCTCCCAGGCACTCTCTCTCAATGGACAGAGGCAACTAGGATGACAACTGGAAGACAAGTGACTGAGCATGCAAATGAAGAAAACTTTTGAAATTATTTGTTCTTCCATGCAGGAATGAAATAAGCAAAAAAGTGTATCCTACTGCAGGCTAAACTCTTGCTCCTGAACTCCTGTAACATCTAGGAAGAGAAGACTGATCTGGGAAAGCAATGAACACCTCCTTGTGAAAGAGGGCAGTCATAAGGCCACTGCTAAGGAATGTCTTTCTGAAACTCCAAGTATTTTGCACACTACTGGCTTGTTGCAATTTTGGAGCCATTTCCGAAGGAAGCCTCATGTACAGCATGTTATACTAATCCAAACAGGATGCAACTAAGGCATGCATCACCTTGGCTGGATCATATGTATTTCCAGAAATCAGCCCGACTCATGTGCTAGCTATAACTGGACAAACATACTCTTAGGCCCTCTAGGTTCAAAGCTGAATCCAGGAATATTCCAAAACTGCCTTGTAGATTTCTTGCTTTTTTTTAAAAAAAGAATTCTTTGCTTTCATTCTTTTAAAATACATTTTATAGTATGGTTGGTTTAAAGGAATATTACCGGTTATATTATTATTACTGTGTTTTAAACATGCAAACTGCTTGAAAGTCATTTGAAGTAGGGTATAACATTTTTGCAATAAAAATAAAGGTCTGAATCAATGCATTTTTCTTTACATTTAAGATAATTTGCAAAACTGTTTAAAAATGAACTAAATGATACAATTTCAAAACACAATAAAAAAATGAAAAACATCCTAGACGAAATTGTATTGCTTATTCTCTCTGTGTGACATTAGTCCTTTTTAAAAAAAAGAACATTTGTGTTGTGTTGATGAAAAAGACACAGTGAAGACATAGAAGCCAATCAAACACAACACTGCAAGACTATTTAACGAGCTGCAGTTAAGTCCCCAAACACATTTTAACCTCCTTAAGACATACAATTCAACAGGACTGTATCTCCACATCACAGTAATTTAACTTCAATGTGACAAATGAAACTAGAGCAACTGGGTAGCTGAAGCTCAAATGAAAAGTTCATATACTTGTCACTCACAACACTGTTCCAGAGAAGATGGGGAAGGGGGATGGGGAGAACTCAGAAGTCATCAGCTTCACTAACCACATAAAAATCCAGCAGGAGTTCAGCAATCAGAGTACTGAAAGAGCAGATTAATACAAGTGGGATGTGCAATGAAATGTCTCAATGTACAGTGCTCCTGTTGATTGTGCCAGCCAGCCATGCTGTTCTCCATGACACTCCCGTCCATTCCCCACTCCCATTACTCAGTCATCATTCCATAACCACCAAGCATGCTCAATCCCCAGTGGACAGTTTTAGAGGCCCTGCTCCCTTAGAACTTTCTTTTATATGTGAAATTGCCCGCACTGCTGGAAATTGCAGTTCCCCTGTGCCTGCTGATACTTCCCTTGTGCCATGGTGGAGACATTTGGGCAACAACACATAAACTATTCCCATTACAATCAAGGTAGCAAATCCTGCTTGCTGAACCAACCAGGACAGATGAAGTTATTATGCAGTTTATCATACATGCAGTTGAATCATTCATGGCACAGGATTGCAATGCAAAACATAGACAAAAAGCCTGTGGCTTATGACACTTTCCAAATACATACTTCATACTTAGTAAGGACAGCACTACAGTGCTCTTCACTTTCAAAGAATGAGCCCATGGCCCTGGACAACACTGGTTATTATGTCACTTTCAAGTCAAGTAGTACTTCAATGGTTACTGGTGGCCTTTTGAGTTATAATACTCAGAGAGACAAGGAAGAATGGTGTTATGGAGAATGCAAAACTTAAAAAACAGCGTGAGAAGATAGCTCACTGAAAAGTTCAGAAGATAAGATGGGACCTTGCAAGATGCTGTGTGCTAGAGCCCCAGTGTCAAGCAAATATTCCCTAGCACTACCTTCTGAAATCTAACCTGCTCTCCAGGAGGTAGTGAAACAACCACAAAGAAATGTGCCCATAGCCTACTCTGGCTAAGAAAGATACGAGCACACATGGTATTAAAAGCCACAAAGGGGTCCAACAGAACTAACAGGGGTACAATCTCACCACATTAGCAGCTAGCATGTATCCTCAGGACTTTGGAGCTTGATTCCCAAAAATGGGCCTGACTGAAATGGATCCATTTCTTCCAGACAGAGGGATGGATAAAGGCAAAGTTGGTAGTAGTATGAGGGGGTATCATAAAGTTTTAATTATCACCTTTAAAATTTTTTGACATAAAGTTTATTTTGATTTATGGTTGTTAATTTATATCTATGTAGTCATCATCCAGATTTACACATTTTTCCCAGTGTTTCTTGACCCTCCGAATACCAGTATTGTAGAAGTCTGCAGATTGCACCTTAAAAGGATTTTATACTTTAGTCACTTCTGGCACAACCTGTCACAAAAACTAGAGGACACAATGAGCTGATTTTCTCAATGTCATGCACTTAGGGACCAATGATGACACTGACAAAATTTCATCAATATACCATAATAACTTCCGGGTGATAATTATTACTTTCTGTAAAAAAAATTTAAGGTGATAAAATTAAAATTTACAATACCCCCTCGTAAGGCATAATCTGCACACTTCTACAATATCAGGTATTCAGAGGGTCAAAAAACTCTGGGGGAAATGTACAATATAAGTTAATAACTACAAATCAAATCAAACTTTCTGTCTATTTTTAAAAAGGTGATAAAATTAAAATTTATGATACCCCCTTGTATATCCCAACATATAACAAGAACCACTTCCATACAAGACCCTGGTAGAAAGCATGACTGTGTGCTTCAGAAGCAGCTGTTTTTGCACATAGCACTTACTGGGGCAAGGACCAGATCTCCTCACCAACTGAGTTACTCTATTAGTCTTCTCCCCTCCTTCCAGCATAAGAGAACTGAGCCCAGCTGTGCACAGGAAAGATGCATACTTTCCAATGATGGCAACACAGCAGGATGCCCTGGCAGAAGTGTTATGCTCCTCCTTAGCTTTTTAGCACTGCCCAGGAACATACTGCTATATTACTTCATCAAGCTAGTGGCCTCAGTATGTACCCCTATGTCATATTGATGATCATGATCCTCTTTGGAGAATCAATACAAGAAAAAGAACATGAATCAGAAGCGCTTAGGTGAATGGCACCTACAAGGAGCTTCTTCGTAATTTCTATCTTTAAAGTCAGCGTTTTGCCTTTCTTTCTTTCCAAAACCTCTATACTGACATAAATATCTCAGCCTTTTTCCTTCTTTGCCCTGTTCTAAATTTGTTAACTTTAGCTCATAGCATAGTATCATTGCTACATTGCCTGATTACTTAAAGAAGTTTTTTAAAAAGACACAGAGAATAAAAGAGCAAAGATTGTGTTGTTCTAGGCCAGGAATGGAAAATAGGTAGCCTTTCAGATATTGTTTTATTGGATCTCCCATTAGCCCTAGCCAGCACAGCCAATTGTGAGGGATGAGGGATCCACCATCCAACAAAATTTGGGGGAGTACAGATTATAACATTACTTACTAATTTACTATTAAGAAAGACCATGATAAAGTCACTCCAGAACTACATTTTCCCTCTTTGAAAGAAGAATAAAGTTCATGGGGAAAAGTTAAATATAATCTGTGTGCTGCCTCCTGAAGATTTCCAGGTTTTGTTTATTTAACCAATTGTAAATTATTTATGTCTGAAATTAAGTAGCAAAAACAGAAAATCAGAAATACAGAAACAAAACATAATTAGAAATATATTCAGACAACTTTCAGCCATACTCAAAATAATACTGAAGTACCTGTTCCTAGACATTTTATAAAGGCTACTCAAATTGGCTTCTGAGCCATAAGAATCTGAAATATTTTCCACTCTTTTTTGTTCAAGAGCAGCTTTATATTCAGTAAGCTGACTTGAATTTTAGTTTGTTTCATTTCTCACATCAACCTGGACCTTTTAGCCATAAAGTTAAATCAGCTTGCTGCCTTGTGGAATTATTCCACTCCAAATATACACAAACCTTTTTAAGCTTAGAGCCTTTTCTTTGTAGTGTTCATATGCTCCCTGAATGCACAGGAGTGCAAATACTCCCCCTCTCCAAAAAGGGCTTCTAAACATGCTGTTTTATGTATCATGTTTAGAAGACATTTTGGCAGGCACCACATCGCCTGACAAGACAGCAACAGAAACCTTAACTGTCTCAGTCAGCATTCTTCAATGTATACTTGCTTGCTCTTCTTTTGGACAGAGAGGTAATTCAATCACATGGTTGCAAATTGATGGTGCCAACCTCAAATGTACCAAAAAAAGGGGAAACAACTCACAGCCCATGCCCTCTTTAAATCCAAGTGATTCAACATATTACATTTTGATGGATCTGAAAGGGACTTTTAAGAATATTCTACTGATCACTCATCAGTGGTGTCATCCACATTTATGAATTTCATTAGAGGTTCAGGCTCCCCCCCTCCCCAGCCTAACAATCGAGAATTGTGGCAGTATTTGTTTTCAAGTACACTCTCAAAGCTAATCTCAAGGCACTATATTGCAATATATCACAAACTACAAAGAGTTTTTAAAGAAAGAACTTGTTTTTACAAAATGTGAAGAGCAGCATTTCTTCTTGCATTTTAGAATTTACAAAGCAAATTCCTGTTTCAAATTAATGAATGCTTTGCTATTAGAATTCTACTGAATTCCTGGGAACAGTAACTGTAATAGGATGCAGATCAGACACCATCAAGGCAAGGAAGCAAATCCAAGACACCTTCAATATCTGCTTCTCAGCTCTGCAAGGATATAGAAGTTTATTGCACTCTAAATAATATGATTTATCCCCGATGGGATATAGTCACATTTTGAGTTAACAGCAGGTACTATCGCACGTGAAACCGCTGCTGCTGCCAACAGGTGACTGCAACCTGGGTCCCAGCCATGCTCAGCCAGCCACTTTGCAAAAATGGCAAGCTCCTGTTTTTGCAAAGTGGGCAGCTGAGTGCGGCTGGGACCCGGGTTGCAGTCGTCTGGCAGCAACACTGGCAATTTCATGGTTGATAATCCCCACTGTTAGTGGGGATAAGTCACATTATTTAGTGTACAATAAGCTCCTATACTGGCAAGTGGTCCTGCACTCACATAAACTGCTGCACAGAATTGCTGTGTTGGAATGCACTTAAAAGCCAACACAACCAACTTCCTATTCCAATCACTTATTGCATCCAAGTGCTGTGTATAATCCAATTTCTCCATGTGTGAAGGAGGGCAGACCAATATGCCTCCCCATCCTATCAATGTTGTCTATTAATGTTATGAGCTATCCCTGCTTCTGGTAATACTAGCCTGCATAGATGAGCCCTGTTAGGTACCCTGGGCTGACTGACAAGAAGGGAGGGCAAAGGCTAGGAAGAAATTAAAAAGAGCCAAGTTAGTCTATCCTTTCCCTTGACTACCTTTCATGGGTGGGTTGGTGGGAACATAATGTAATGAAAAGGACACATACAGAATAGTGGAGGTAAATGCTGTCCATTTTTAATAGCAAAGTGTTTTATTTCCATCTGCTACAACACGTCCTTTATTCTTTTATATTCAATACATACACACACATACACACACACACACACACACACGGAAGATTATGATTCTCTCTTGCCTTTTGCTACATGTTGGAAGAAGCCAAAATAGTTTTAGTACATCTCATTCTACACAAAAATCCTGTATTCTGGTACTATAAGCAAACATATTTCATCTGACAGAAATGAACAAATGTACACCAACAAAAACAGGACCAGGTCCTCCCTGCATAAGTAACAGACTAAAAATGGTAGCTCAAAAAAGGGGGGGAAAAGTTTCTTAAGTATTTTACATCCATACATAACAGCTTTGTTTTCTTCATATAAGAAAGGCACAAGATGTGCTTATATGTTTGCCTTACCAACATTCTTTGAAATCTCTTTTGACTAAGAAAAACTTTAGCCAGGAACAAAAAGAACTCTGACTCACCTACAAACAAACTAGCAGTAAGTATGAGAGTTAATTCTTTTTCAGTTATTAGCCTATTTTGTTTCAATAAGATGCTTCTCAGTATTGCCACCTTTGCCACCTAATGGATGCTGACATATTATGGCTCAGATTCCAAGGGATAGTGAGTAAACTCCATTCAAGCAACAGGCTCCCAGGACCTCTTTTCTGAAAGCACTCACAACACATCCATAAACACACCAACCAACACCCAAAGATCTTACACATATGGGTCTTACTGACTTTTCCCTGTGATAAAACCATAGTCCAATAAAACTGACAAGGATTGAGGAGATGACAATCCAATTAATTTGAACTTTCATCCTAACAAGTAATATTCACAAAAGGGACACCAAAAATCCAACTACAGGGGCCCCTGGGTATCTATCTGTTGGGGTTTCTTTCCATGACCTCCATGGATACCAAAATCTATGGATGCTCAGGTCTCATTAAAGAATGGCATAGTAAAATAGTGTTCCTCATATAAAATGGAATGATCAAGGCTTGTTTTTTGGAATTTATATATTTTGTAAATATTTCAAGCCATGGATAGTTGAATCCATGGATAAGGAATCCATGGATATGAAGGGCCAGCTATATTAGAATCCATTGGTTGTAATCTAGTGTATCTTTTGCTGATGGAAGGCTCCTTGATCCAGTGGTATGTTGAGGGAAGTGATTTTTGACAATTCACCTTGAAGCTTCTTTCTAACCCACACTCTGGTTTAGAGCCTTGGGGAAACTTTCAAAACAGCAAGGAAGGTGATGTAGGATTACAGGGTCAAAAATACTTCTTTTAGTGGGGAGGACATTTGATACAACCCCATGTTTTGTTTTGTTATAAAACAATGAGCTATGTATTATTTTAAAACAATCTCATATAACTTCATTTCAAGAGATGACCATTTTAACCATACAGTTTAGACCTAAATACCTAATATCTTAATTGCTCAAATCCATTTGTGCATCAATACAAACTACCAAACACAGATGGAAATACAATTATTGTAAACAAAAACTAATAAGCAAGTAACAAGGGAGTTATATATTCCATGTAACCAGCCCTTGGGAACAGTCTGGCCACAGCATTTTCATCCAGTGTAGTTACCAAATATTTTCCAAAGGTAATGCCACATAGAGTGCATTACAGGAAAACATATGGGACTTAATCAAGGCATATTTCATTGTGCCCAGATCATATATTTCCAGGAACAGGACCAGCTGTGCACAAGTTTTAACTGTGCACATGGATCCTCCCACCACTAAAACGTGGGCATCTAGTTAGAATTTATTTCTTTTCTTTGTATGAACAGAAAAAGTTCACAATAAAGATCCTATAGCCTGGAATGTTGGCTATTCCAAGCATGTGGCTCAGATTTCTGGCTTATCATTTTGTGTGCAAATGACTAATACGCATGCCTTATTCTCAACACAAACTTAAGCAAAATCAAATGTTCATCATCTTACTGCAGGTAGACAAATGTGAGCAAAAGTACTATTTCTAGTCAAGCAGAAACCATAGCTTTAAAGAACATGCTCGTCATGCTTCAGAGAAAAGCAAAATAAGGGGGTTGTGACCACCTTCGCTTTGCATGACATTTAGAAACTATAGTTCACATAGCACATTACTGGTCTACAGAGCTAGTCACAAGTTCAATGAGGAACATGCTCACATGGGACAAACACAGAGGCAATTTGGTAACATGGCAGAAATCCACAATGGTACTCATAGGAATGCAGGATCACCTCTTCTGGGGATCATCTTTTTCTTTAAAATGTGCACATGAGCATCTGGGTCAGAACTCCTCTTGTGTGAGCAATCTCTAAGAAATTACTGACTTCTAAAAAGTACTTGTGACTGTCAATGTTCCCCTGACTTTGAAAATATCTATGATAACCTTAACACTATAGCTGAAATGTTGACTTTTAGTATATAATTAGACCATCTTTTCTGGCTGGGCTTACATTCCCACTGAAGGATCAAGTTTGCAGCCTTTGGTTCTTCTGGATCCCTATTTGTCATGGGAGGCCTAAATGACACTGGTGCCTTGGAGTGCCCTTTATCAGTTATGGCAGGTATGCTAGTTGTTCTTGGACAGGAATGGCTTGGTAACAGTGGTCCATGTATAGATAATCTGAAGTCTGGACTGTTGTAATGTTTCCTAGGGCTGTTCTTAAGACTGGTACAAAAACTATAGCAGAATTTGTCAGCTAGGCTTTTGAGTGGGGCAAGCTAATAGCCCTAAAAACCTGGAATTTGGTTCTCTGACTGTCTTCTTTACATACTCATTTAACATAGTGGAATGCTTTCTTCTTAGAAATTTGAAATGTATGAACTATGAAATTATTGTATATGTTGTTCTCTGTTTAGTCCAAATTAGCATCTATTTCATATACCTCATAAAGAGTGTATGCTAATTTATGTACTGTGGATATATATCTATATCTATATCTATACACACACACACAAATACATTGTGCCCATAATTAATATGTGCACATTATGCACATAGCCATGTAATATGTCCACTGTGCCAGTTGTTCCCTTGTGTAAGGCTACTACTGCTTCATACAAAATCCATTACAATGGGAACTTCCAAAATATTCCACTGTATAGCGTAAGTTGAAAATCTTTACTCTGAATTTCCCTAATGAAGGATGATAGTATGTGAGACAAACACTAAATGTTTTGTCTATTCCAGTATTCTTTTATTTTTACTGTCTCATATGAAAAATTAGAATATCAGCAAAACAAGAATGTATGAATTTTTTTTTATTTTTTTTTACCAATACTGCTACTACTGCTACTACTACTACTACTAAAAAAAGCAACACTGGATACTGATAAATTCTCTGAGCACTTACCTCTCCCTTTTAGGAGTGTGGACTGATAGTTGTCCATTTGTTGAGGCATGTGGGTTTATTATTAAGGAGGTCTTAGAAGAGGCTGAGGAGGAGAGACATGTCGTTGACAGATCCAAGCTACTGTGGTTGTTGCTTACAGCTTCCTCTGCTGTGTGAGAACCTGTCACTTCTTTCCAGAGTTGCTGTAGTTCAGTTGGAATCATGCCTGAAACAAAATTGAATAAATTAAAATCAATTAACAGCTAATTTTGCCACCTTCAGACTGTAATTAAAATCAAAGTCAATAAACAAAACCAAAAGCAGGAGGTTATTTTTCATATTTTTAAGGACCAAAAACTAGCTGCCATATCCATATCCTAGTGATAAGGCAATACTAATGTCCCACCCACCAACATTTTATACAGACTACATGTTGTTACTTAAAATTCAGTTGTTAGTTATGATCCATAGCCATGGCCATAGTAAGGTGGATGGTGAGCAGGACAACCTAGAGGTCTTAATGCACTTATTTGTGTAACCTCTATGAAGTAGTTTGGCCAAATGGGTGGGGAAAACCAAAGGAAGGGCATGTATTCACCAGATATGTTCAGAAAGAGAGGGAAAGCTAGGACTCTGACAATGGGAGTCAGTGGCCAAGTAGAATGTTATGCATGGCTTGAATTTAACTGAAGTACTTGCATTTTTGGTGATTTAGTTTTTCAACCATCAAGGAAAAACATGAGAGAGAACACAGATATCATTACTACTTGGCCAGTGCATACCACTCTCATCTGCACTCAGTTAGACTGGGTGAGAATCTGCAGCTATTAGACCAACTCTATCCAGCCCTGTATAGTGAATGAGGAACGCTGCAAGTTGTAGCCCAAAATCATCTGGAAGACTTCACAATTTCTACCCCTATAATGTAGTGAAAACCAAAACATGTTTGTTTGTTTTTTTAAAAATCTAGTCCTTATATTGTTGTTGTTGTTGTTGTTGTTCTATTCCTTCCAATCGTTTCTGACATATGGCAACCCTAAGGAGAACTTGCTATGGGGCTTTCTTAGAAAATTTGTTCAGAGGAGATTTGCCATTACCTTCCCCTGAGGCTGAAAGCATGTGACTTGCCCAAGGTCACCCAATGGGTTTCAGGGCCAAGCTGTCTCTAGAATCATAGTCCAACATTCAAACCACTACACCACCCCAGCTCCAGTTCTCATATTAGCAGAACATGCGGAAGTAAAATTATTTATGGATCAGAGACAAGGGGGAAAATAAATTCACTTATTTTATCCATCTTTTATCATGTACAGGTTGATTAACTTTCACACACAGGAGTAACAACTTTTAAGACTAGGGGATAAGTCCAGTTAGTCCACTGCTCAGGTCAGGAGATTTCCAATGCTCTGATCCACCTGATGGAGTATCACGCCAGGGCACTGTGGAAAACTAACATTGACATTCAATGACCCAGCTGCAATGATGTGACACGGCTGTCATGGAAGGCCCAGGACAGGTACAAGCACTGCCAGGAGCTACTAAGACACTGGAGTCCTGGCAACTGTTCTAGAATTCCAAGTGTTGATGATGAATGTGGTAGTAACTTCATTTTGGCCTCTTTTACATCGATGGAAATGATATTGTGTTGGCTGGATGTAGGCAGACTACTTTTCTTATCAGTGACCCATCAGCTTGATGTTAGAACAAGTTGTACCATCAGAGAAATAATTCAAATGTTTCTGAGAGTGGTTTTTGTGGGTTTTTCGGGCTGTGTGGCCATGTTCTAGAAGAGTTTCTTTCTGACGTTTTGCCAGCATCTGTGGCTAGCATCTTCAGAGAGTGGATTTAGCAGATATGGGATGCGGGGGGGGGGGTATACCTTCTCTTTGGGTGTGCATAGTAACAGTTTCCATGCTTATATCTTGTGATTATACTCTGACTGGATTGGAAACTACACTACCTGGAAGTACAATTTCTATTGTAACTTGGCAGAGATTTACCAGAGGTTGCAACATAGTGGGCAGAAGTCACACATACTAAATACTTTGCATATACTGTCAGGTTCATTCAGTGAGCAACTATTTTTGGCTGAGATGAGGAAAAGCTGCCATTAGGGAAGGTAGGACTAGTCATCTTTACCATGTCACAGTTCTTTCAATATCCTGACACACTATTTATCACCAATGTTATTCGGGCTTTGCTACATAAACATTTAATAGTTCATATTAAGTTGTTTGGTAGCAAAGAAAAAAAATAATTTGACATGATTTCCTGTGGGAAAGCATGGTGAGGAAAGGAGCTGAAATACAACATTTTCAGATTGATTGGACTGTCCTCCTAGATGTTACAGAATGTAAAGTTATACTTGAGGTTTGCCATGCACAATTTATATTGTAAAATAATTCCTAGCCGTATTCTGATGCTAGGACATCCAAATAAATGGAGTTTCATTTTCTGAAAGGCAACAGATCAATGTTAAGCTCTCTTTAGAGGCAAGAAAGGTCTTCAAAATAAATTTATTCATCTGTGTTATTATGACAACATGAACCACAATGTGACTAATTTTGTGCTTAAATTGTAAATTATGACAAATAGCTTTGTTATTAAATACAGTTTTTATTAATCACTTTTAGACATAAATTATGAATTCACATTGTCTTCATGAAATGCTTTTCGAATTTTAACAGTCAAATTGATTATACTATGATTATTTCATTAACACACCTATCTTTCTCATTAATTTTGGTTTCTAGCACTGCTCACTTAATTGATGGATGTGTCTAGTGGAAAAAAAACCCTGCAAGTTTCTATACAAGTAACACTATTATTATTACTGTCATTTCTTGATCAGTGCTAATGAGCCATTGGAAGTGTAATGAAAACATAAAATAATCTTTATTTATTTTTTAAAAAAAGAAATGCTTCTCAACTAGATAACATTGGATAGCCATGTTTAGGAGATTCATGTATTCTTTAACTGAAGTGAGGACTTAAAAAAATCAACAGGCTAAATAAGAGTTATGATGTTACATATATGGACACATGTTGTCAATTCTGTTTTTGGTAACATTGTTAACATTACTTTGACAGCACAGAAAACCTTTGGAAACCAAATATGAGAGTACATTGCTATACCGTTCTAGGCTGGCATGAGGAAAGCAGGCATTTAAGTATTAAGCATTATTTAAGTATTAAAACTATGTGGAATCAGCAATGTTTTAAAAAAATAAATTGATATATTTTGAAGAACTAGAAGTCAATGAGCCAATAGAAGTAGCCGCTTTGTTACCAGATACCTATCATTTATGTGTGTGTGAGGGGTGGGACCTGCCATTTTCAAAATATGCATCAGTGCCTGAAACAAACATGTCTCTCACCAAACCCTAGGCATTAAAATAAAAGCAGTATGCATTATATTCATTTGAAACACATAATAAAAAATGCCAAGGTCTAAATTTAATTTATTTTTGTCATTTAGAATACAATGGGTAGATAATCATCTCAACGTGATCAGCCAAACATCTTTACTTTGCTAAACTGTTAAAGATTTTAATTATGCTAGCTTTGGAGAGCACTGGTCTAATGAGGCGATAGACTCCAGAGAATCTAAGTGGTTAAGAACTGTGAAATGAGTCTGATAGGATTTTTTTTATATTCACCGTGGATCGTTTGCATATCAAAGAGGAGTAAATTATTGCACGACAGACCAATAACCTTCCCCGCCTTTCTGAGAGTAGCATTAACAAAAACATTTGGTCTTTGCTAGTGGGTTGACTAAAAAAATTACAGAAATGTTTAAGTGTCTGCAATTAGTATATATTCTAAAAGATGCTTCAATTTATACATTAAGTAATCAGAAAGTCTTAAGATACATCTATTGCTATAAAGCCATTTCTTTCTCCTTTCATAAAAATCAAATGCCAATTACAGTTTGATGGATTTTGTCCCATATGAGCAGTTAGTTATTAGACATATTCAATTATTACTTGTCCTCTGAAATTAAACCTCTGAGGCAATTTAAACAAAGAGAAAGGTCAAGACACAATCCTGGGCCTTGTTTAGCTGCAACTGGGCTATTATTTTCAAACACCTTACAAAGTGACAGTGTGGGATGTATTTTGAGCCAACATGCTTGACAGGACTGTCTCCACACTAACAATTACCTGTGAATATGACTGACCCTTTCACCACTGTTTACTCAGTTGAACCAATAGTGAATGGACCTGTCTGCTGAAGGAAGCACGCTGATACTAGAACATATGTTTCAACATTTTTTTTAAATTTACAGACAGTATCAATGTGAGAAAGAAAAATTGTTGTGATGATGATGGTGATCTAAGATTTTCATTTATACAGGTCTACCTTTTCAAATGAAAATACCACTACGTTGCTGCCGCATTTTTGTTAGATGCGGTGATTTTTAAATCTTAATGCAGAAAGTTTATCAAGAGCAAAGGTGAGTAAATTAGCAAGATGCAACAATATATCAGGATACTGTAGAAGGGCAGATGACGTATTAATGAAGACTATCTCTATGCTATATAAATATGAACAAAGTGAACAAAGACCTCAATTTTTATGTAAAATGCAGATAAATTGTATTTAACAGCTGCTGGAGCAGGGTCATACACATGAGGATTACAGATCAGATAGAACTGGGTAACAGATCCAGTTTTGATGTCATGGAGACCTAAGTGACATCAGTAACACAAAATGCTATTGTGAACAGTTTAGCAGGTTTTCTATATTTTTCTCTTAAAGGAATGTTATAATTTTAACAAATCTGAATTATTAAATATAGTCTTTCGCTGCCATATTTTAAGCAGAATTTGAGACCCCAACAGAATTATATCAAAACTACCAGCACTTGGACCAGTGGCTTCAATAGCACAATGAATCATGTTTGCAAACTAACATCTAGTTAAAATGCTGCTTTGTATTAAAATTTTTGTGTATAATGATTCTGCTCAAATGTATACATGCTCAAACTTTTAATCATTTTAGCTTTTCTAATTTGTTACACTGTTTACTAAGTTTTTGATTCTTTGAATTGTTTTAAGTGCCGAAAACTGTTTAAATAGCATTTATCTCAGGCTGAGATGAAAATAAAAAATCTAACCTGTAAAATGTTTTGTGCCTGGCCACTTCCACAAATTGGAAACAAGCCCATCTAACAAGCAAAACTAAATGTGAACTTCTGGAGTTTGTTTTATTTGGAGGTGGGGGGCGAGGGAATTATTTTTTATGTGTAGGATGGGCCCGCTTATTTAAAAAGTAAATAGCCATTTCTCATTCTTGAAGGCTTCCAAGAGAAAATTAAGTTTTCTCTTTTTAGCCAAAAAAGGGTGGTTTAGAAAGGTCTGGTGTATATGTGTCAGAGGTTTCAAAAACAGCTCTAGAGGACCACATGTACTGCATTATGCCAATCTTTGTTCTAAAACTATTATAGAAATTGTTTTCTGCCTAACCAAGGAGCCAGTAGCTTCACAAAAGATGGAGACAACTTGAATCTCAAAAGGAGCATCTCTTTTTGTTTTGCTAATAGAACCTAAAAAAATGAACTGAGAACAGCCACATCTTGACAAAATGCAGGCTTGTGACTAACATCACTATACCTATATATTTTTGTACTGTATGATTTTTAACATCTTTGCTTGTTGAAGAACCCAGTGGAGCTTCAAAAGCTTGCAACATGTATTTTGTGCATTTTGGTTGACCCATTAAAGGTATCACTGTTTTGTGGATTTTGGATATCACAGAAATTATTAGCACTCTAATTTCTTCATTCTAGCAATGTGAAATGTGCAAATTGCAAGTGAAGACCTGTAGCTATTTTATTTCTGTAAAAGAGACAGAAATACAACAAATACACACTTCCTAAAAATATTTCTTTAGAAAGCACGTTCCACTGAAATTAGTATCAGAAGATACCCTGCTTCTTTGGGTCCCTGTCAAGAATATAAAACTATAACCACTAGGTTTCAAGTCCACTTCCTAAGATTTATATCTGGTTGTCTGGAATGCTTCTGAAAAGGAGCATGTTTTCCCCCCAGTGCTGATGCTTACACATCCAAACATGGAGTGCAAAAATGATTACACATATATTATAATGGAGTGAGTATATGCTAGTTTAGGTAGAACAAGAGACAAGGATTTTTTCCAAAACGTTTTTATTTGTTTCAGGAGCCAAAGGGGGGGGGGGGGACCTCTACTATATTAACTGTGGCTATTTTTATCAATTACCAACATCAATTGACATCTAAAAGCATAATGGAGCAGCAACAGTTTTTAACAGGCTATGTTTTTCACCCACAACTAGTTTCTTTTTCTACTTTACAACACTTGTCAGTAACAAAAAGGGTATCTATAATTTCAGTGTTCATTATTTCAGTCTGGAGCTCTCACATGCTTCTGTGTTGTATTTCTTTTCCCTAGGAGAAGTATCGCCTTCATTATAAAAGAAAATGCAGGCACAGGCTTAAAAAATGTATGTGGTGGGGACAGTTGACAGATTACTCTTTATGGAACTCGATTTTGCAACCCCAGATATTCACTGGCTCAAAGGCAACTAGAGTCGCTCAACCTTTTTTTGTCCTTGTACTTCCATACCCAGGTGACCATGTTCAAGCAAGCAGAAAGTTGATTTAAACCTCATAATGACATCAGTTTTGAGCCATCACATCTTGCTGATAAAGAAAAGAAAATGCATCGTTTTCTGACCCGTCTGAGTTCTCAAAGAAATCTTTTCTTCCCTTTTCCTCCTGTATCCACAGAACTCCAGAATCAGAAGAGAGGACAAAGGAGTCAATAATGAAGTAATATTAAGCAATATCCAATCAAACTTCCCTCTGTTTGTCTGTTGGATCTCTTGTGCTCATCCTGTTTTAATATGCCCCCCTCCAATACTGTAGGAACTAATAGTTATCCTACACCGTAAAGCCTATCTATCAATGCCATGAGTGCTGAATTATCTACTGGTGTTTCTGATGTGCTGCTACACAGATTATACTTCATGCATCACTACATTCATTTCTTTCACATTACACATGAGCGTGTCTTGTCACTGCCCAATTGCCCTCTTTTGGACAGCTTAACTGATGTACAATAAGCCTCACCAAGCAAACTTAACAGTATACAAACTGTGGGAAAAATCAGAAAAGCAGAGTCCAAAGTCCAGTGGGTGGGAATGGAAGAATGGCTTGTGATGTTTCTTACTAATAAACCTGGAGGTGCAATTAACTCATGCTATAATTACTTTATATGCACAGAATAGCACTAGCATACATCCCTTCTCCTGTAACCATAAAATCTGTCCCAGGGAGTTTGGTTGTTTAATTATTTCCTCCTCTTCTTCACCACAACTCCATATTGTCAATAATATATCTGATAGTGAGCAAACCTCTTAGTAGTCTTGTCCAGGAAGAGTGAGAGATTGGAATGTATAACTGCCATCTCCTTCATAAAATTACTAAGAATTTTGCCTTTTCCAGTCATTAATTGGCATGTGGGAATCTATCTAGGGTAAAATCGAAAACAGGTCTTGGGCTTCCATGCTGTCACTCCTGCTTCAGTGCAGGGAGAAGGTAATAGATGGCCCAGGACACCTTGGAATCAAACGAAGGCAAGGCCTTCTATGTCATTTCTAGGTCCATGAGACCAAACAACAATTAAACCGGGGTGGGTAAATTGCAGCCCTAATGCTACATGAACCCCCTTGCAAACTATTTGACTGCCAAACTCTTCAGACTCCCCAGATCACCTTTACTGGCAAAGAGAGGAGGACACCTCTCCTGAAAGCCTCTAGGAGCAGCAATTCACTTTTAAAATAGATTTGAAGGACCCCACTATACCATTTATCATTTTAAAAATGTTTTTAAAACCAGAAAAAAGGAAGTGACTTCTCATTTGTTTTTGGTCTTTGGTGCAATGTGTGCAACTCCCATGGGACCCCATGGGTGTAAAACTACCTCCCCCAGCTGCTGCAGTTGCTTACCACTGGACTAAACAGTATTCTGGAGAGTAAAACATCTAACCAGTGAATTTAAAGTGTGTACATCTTGGGACTAACTTTTGAAGACCACAGGTGAATGAAGTTTTGTCTTAAAACAATGGGTGCCACAGCATGGCTTTCAGTAAAATCCTCCTATCTGACTCCACATATTCTGGAAAACAATGTAACACTTGCATATATTACAATGGGAAAGAATGATATGGGTGCAAACAATGGCTTAAATATAAGTGCCATTTCCAAGAGTGGACCTATCTTTCCTAAACTGATCCAGGAACCCTGGTGGTACAGTGGTTAAATGCTGGTAGTGCAGCCACAACATTATGAGTTTGATCCCAGAGGGCTCCAGGTTGATTCAGCCTTCCATCCTTTCGTAGGTCAGTAAAATGAGTACCCAGCTTGTTGGTGGGCAACTGGCTTACACATTGTAAACCAGAGGGAGTGCTAGTTCACTATGAAGCAGTATAGAAATGTAAAGTGGTATTGCTATTGCTATTACTAGGATCAGTAACCAGATTTAGGCCAATGTCATCATTACTATCACAGAAAAAGTGAAGGAGTGGAGAGAAACACAAGTGAAATCCTTAACTGAACTCACTGCAGCCATTGAAATATTCATATTTAGCAGGTATCTGGAAAGAGGAAAAGCTCCAAACTGTCTATGAAAAACACTAACTTCCCCCAAGCAATGCCAGTAGCAAACTATCTCACTTCTTAACCAGAACAGCTTGAGCTGATGTTAGTCTCAATATCAGTAACTGCAAATAAATCAATTTGAAAAAGTATGAAGAAAATGTGAAACCTCTCTTTTGTCAAACAATGAGCTATGGTTTAGTCATCGTATGGTTAAGTGCATCTCACAGCAGGATGCTATATGATTCCAAAAATTGATTTTCCCATGTATACAGAGCTTCATTCTCCTTTCCTTCTGTAGTGTTGCCCAATTTTAAAACCAGACTTTATTAGCAGGTTGGCCTGGTGGTATTATATAGACACACATTTACATTATTTTGTAAAAAAGCATCAGTTGCTGATTTCTACATACCATGCTACTGTTAAATACACAGAAGCCTGCCTGGAAAAACTTTGGGGTCATTTTACAACACAGTAAAGTACAACATGGGTGCTGCAACATGCTTCTATAAAATGTGTAATGAACATGTCTCTAAACATATATGTCATATAATTATAATAAAATGAATTGAAAGTACTCTTGCAAATGTGTTTCGCTACTTTTGTAAACGGGTTTTGCAATCTTGTTTTTCTTCAGAACATTGTTCTATCTCTTGTTTCCATTTCACAGGAAACAATACTGCTACTACAAATGTATTGGACACCACACAACCAAGCTTCAAGACTAGATGCAGTGACTTTCTTGCACACAACAGCCTCACTGTAATGTGCTTTGTTGAAGACATCCATATAGGAAGCGATTTAGATTATTCTCCTTTATTGGCCAATGTTTAAGACTGTGACTTCTCAAGTTAAATAGAACTCTTAATCTGCTCATTCTTTTATCCAGAAAAACAGATTAGGTTGAAAAGCACCAGTATGACTATTCCATGGCATCATCAATCATCTGTACAATCAAGTCTGACTCCTAACATGGACAGGACAGATTTGTAAGGACTGTAAATCAGCTTTGGAAGTTCCTAGTTAGGAAAAGGGGAAAAAAGGCTAATTCTGTGAGAGGTTCATCTATTTATTAATTAGAAAAAAAAACAAGTAAGGTATATACTTAAATATAAGTTGACCTCATGTATAAGTCTAGGGCAGGCTTTGGGGCCAAAATTATGGATTTTGATATGGCCTGTGGATAAATCAAGTGTAAAACTTAGGGGCATGTAACTAAGAATCAGAAAGGAAAACAATGCCAAAGAACTTACAAAATTCCTGTAGGCATAACTGCACTCACTCAAGGCTGGATGGATGAGGGAACAGAAGGAGGTCAAAGCTTCCAGGATAGATCATGCCCTTGCCTTTCACCAGGGGATGATTCCTTTTTTAAATTAAGAGTTAAAGTACAGTACTGAAATTGACTTATGGATAAGTTGACTCAGGTTTTTTGGGGTAATTTTTTGACTAATATTTCTAGACTTATAAACGATTATATACAATATGTAGAAATATTTTCCATCAGCTAGTTAGCTAGCCAGCTACACACACACACAAAACTGTCGTTACTCTGTGTCTTCAAACCATTTCCAACTTATGACAACCCTAAGGTGAACCTATCATGAAGTTTTCTTGGCAAGATTTGTTCAGAGATGGTTTGTCATTGCCTTCCCTGAGGCTGAGAGTATGAACTTGCACAAGGACACCCAGTGGGGTTCATGGCCAAGCTGAGAATTGAACTCTGCTCTCAAGAGTCATAGTCCAACCCTCAAACCATAGACTTCTACCACGAAGAAGTTTCATTACAGGAAATAAGAAAAAAGTGCCTTGAATCCCACTGTGGGAGAAAGGCGGAATATAAATCCTGAAAATAAATAAATAAATAAGGTGGTGTAGATCAATGGAAGGAAGGGGATATGAAGCTTGAAGACAAATGATGGAAAGCAGGTTGAGTTCACTGGAAGATAAATTAGTAAGTAATATTAGTTAGAATAGAGTAAGAGTAGTAGGGAATAATTATTGTATATTTATTGAATAGTTATGGAATGTTTAAAGAAATGCTCATTGTATTTGTGATGATGTGTGCTTGCAGCTGAGCGTGGCAGCGGCGGTGCCTGGGCCGTTTGGAGGACTCTGAGGCCCCAACCAGCCCCCTCCATCTCTGGGCTCCCGGGCTCACCTGCGGCGAGCGGGGAGAGGCGGATACAAAAACTCCGCCCGGACCACCTTCCCCAGCTGAGCGCGGCAGCGGCGGTGCCTGGGCCGTTTGGAGGACTCTGAGGCCCCAACCAGCCCCCTCCATCTCTGGGCTCCCGGGCTCACCTGCGGAGGACTGTTTTACTATCTGCAGTCCTTGAAACATTATAATGATAAGAAATTTTTATATCTAAAACTTTGTATATATTTTTTATTATTGTTATTGATTTTATTATTGTTATTGATTCTGTGTAATATGTTGGGGGACAGGTGGGTGGGTAAGTTCTGGGGGTGGGGGTGGGAATTGTTGTAATCTGTTTTGCCATTTGTTTTGGGGGGTGGGGGAGGGTAGGAGGGATGGGATCTGTATTGATTTTATTTGTTTGATGTTTTGAATTTTGTATACATATTATTGTTGTTCGCCGCCTAGATTGGCTTGCCAGAGGGGTGGTATAGAAATAAACCGTATTATTATTATTATAATATTTTAAATGATCAATTATTTTTTTCGGAAAAAAAGTTTCATTTTACACAGCAGGAGACGCCACAACTTTGCACATACCTTGAGCAAGAGGCTGTAATGGCAAGGTAGGCTGTCCAGGTTGAATTGTTAGCAGACCTTGGCGCTGTAAAGACAGGAGGTGCTGTTGCTGCAGTTGTTGCATCTGTAAAAGCTGCTGCTGAAAGGCCAACTGCTGTGAAGTCACCTGTTGCTGCTGTGGCTATAAACAAAAAAGAAACAATATACTTCTTTTAGGATGATATCCATTTTCTCCTTTACCTTCTATCATAATATCCAAAGAGGATTAATAGGAGTTTCTTGTCCCAACCTTCCGCTATCGAAACCTGTGTGGGAGCTTACATCTCTGGTTAAACCTATGATAAATGGTTAACAGATTCAAACAATGCAAAAAATGCTAGTACGAATATTCAAAAAAATAGTATGCCAATTTGCATTAACTGCTGTTGAAAACTCAAGTCAAAAGTACTGATTTGATCTGCTGTTCACAAAGGGAAGTAGGGATGGAGCCAGGCAATTTTACTTGGGAAGGGAATTCTATATATTGAGAACCATAATGGAAAAGTATGCTTGTACAGGCATCACTAATGGCTGTCACTGTACTGTACATTAGATGAATTATATCACACTAGCCAAATGCTTCTCATAAGCTGAGCAAAGCACAAAACTCCATGCTGAGTTGATTAAACTCCCCATTTTGCTATCAGCTTAGGAAGGTAACAACAAGTCAGTTGTCAAGGACATATCAAGCAATAATTCTTAGTGGAAGGCAAGGTAAGACAAGCAGTACAAGCCTGGTAAAGTAACCTCTGGTTAGTTGGTTTTGTAGTTTTACCTGTTTCAGAATCATGGCCAAATTTTATCTCAACTGGACAATTTTATTTAAATATTTACATACTATTTCATAGCTAAGCTATACTGGTGTGGTACATTTGCTCTAGGTTTTGGTCTGAACAGAACTCTCCAGGATGCTTAACTCTATATCCTAAGTGTTGTAATTTCAAATATCAAGTAATGCCAAGTAAAGAAATTTTCTAGCAATTGCAATTTTGTTATTGTTGCTATTGTGGCTGTGTGCCTCCAAGTCATTTTTTATTTATGGCAACCCTAAGGCGGTTTCTTGGCAAGTTTCTTCAGAGGGAGCTTGCCATTGCTATCTTCTGAGGCTGAGAGAGTGTGACTTGGTCAGGGTCACCCAGTGGGTTTCATGACCAAGCAGGAATTTGAACCTTGTCCTCCAGAATCATAGTCCAATGCTCAAACCACTACAGCACACCGACTCTCCAATTTTGTATTAGCCAAACTAATTAAATAATTTAAATAATACCAAATTTATATTGATCAATAATTATTTTTATTTTATTATTTTTATTAAAATAATAAAGCTAGTCATTATTCCTTGGATTTTTCATAGATTGTTCTTTTGATTACTAAGTTTGGCAGCCCCTGGCTATTATAATATGCTGCTTTTCCTTCATGGTGGTACACAAGGAGAAATCACTACTCTGTAAGGAAAAATTCATGTGAAATTTCTTTGGCAAAGGGTAGATCCAAGCATATGAGTGATCTCCAGATCTAAGGGCTTTAGATTTGTATTTCTTATATAATTGATAATATGGCAAACTGCTCTTGAAATATAAAGAGGTAGAAAAACAGCATTTGATATGGCATAAGGTCTGCTTCTCCAAGAGAGAAAGTGAAAAATCCCACTGAGTATGTCCAAAGTATTTTCTTTCTTGCATTCAGGCCAAATCTACAGAAATGACACTAGATTATTTCCCTCTCCAACATCTTTCAGAAAAATCCATATGTATTACCTTAATAAATCAAATAAGGTTTGATTTAAAATGCCATGCTAGAAATGTGAAAAAGCCATGCCTGTGTGCCATCCCATTTCTACCAGCCTCAAATCAAACTGTGTATGTGTGCAACATCAGCATGACATCTAAAACTCAGGAAGCAACGTTTTGCTAATGCTCCATGCACAGGAATGCTTGGTGCCCCATTTAAAATCTTCTAATTCTTCCAGGACCAAAATGCAATGATGGAACTGAGGCACATTCTAATGTCTGTCTACCAGAAATGTTTGTAAAGCAAAGCATCATGATTCTATGATACTATAAAACATTTATGTCAGGACACTTGCCAGTTAATACAGTTCTCAGATTAATTTTTTTACTGAAAACCCAAACACAGTAAGAAAGTAAGATTACACACTCATACATGTAACTGTAATGAAAAATAAACCCATGCTATGCGCTGTTTACTTATTAAAGAATTGTCTCAGCTATTAAGGCTCCAATTGGTTAATTCATTGCATTCTCCATAGTGCCTTTTTCTGTCATGCAATCAATCAATTCTCAGTTCTCTCTCCAGTGTTATTCCACTCATATATATTTTTTTTACTTCAGCGCTTTGAAAAAAATTAATTATTCCCCCTCAGAAGAAGACGAAGTTGCTACAGTCCACTGGGATCTGAACCCTGAACCTTTGAGGTGTAAAAGAACATGTTGCTTTTCTCACTGCTGTACCCAGAGAAGCTTTTAACTACTCTGTTTATCACTTCTGACATAAATAAATGAGAAAAAAATCAGACCTTTGAAGAAGAAAAACTTCATCCAATATTGTTAATTAGCCATGACAAACGATGAAATAACACTGTAAATCTTTCATAGAAACAGCCACTAGATTTTAATTACACACATTCATAATTTAGCAAACAACATCTTATTTGAATGTGTTTAATATGTACAGTACTCGAGGCTTCAGAGTTCTTAATTTTGTTCACTTAAAGAACGCTTTAGGTTCTGCTCATCTTTTATTTGCTTTTGTTCTTTAAGAAGCCATGAAAAAGCCTTCGCAGTTTTGATAAATATCTTTTCACATGCTGTATGATGACAGAAGGAAAACTTTGGTTGTGTAAAATAACAGTGCATCAGGCCAGTGTTTAGCAATTCCAAGAAAAAAATGTTAATGTAGATTTCCTTAGTAATTATCTGAGTGATAGAAAGATAATACAGTGCACCAGTACAATAAACAGAAGGAAATTATCTAATATCCCTAATCTGTTAGGAATCATATCAAGGTGGAGGTCTTCCTTGCTTTTGTAGCTAACATTTCCAGAAAGAAAATTAACCCTTGATAGACAGAAATATACATATGCCACATGATAGCAGCATGAGAGAGTTAAGAAGAAAAGCTATGTAGCACAGTGAATAACTATATTTGCCCATATAAAATGTATGTATCTGAATGAGGGGAGGAGCTATTTATGTATTCATTCATAAGAAACAAACTGCTCATATACTCATAAAACCTGGAGAATATACATAATCAGCAAGTTTAAAAAAAGCTAACAATTTTTAGTTTTGCTCAGAGGGAGGCACCAGTAAACCTCACTTGATCTTTTACCACAAAAAGCCATATGATGAGACAATCCAAAATGAAATAAGAGATTGTGCCAGAAGATGAGACTTCCAGGTCAAATGGCATTCAACAGGGTACTGGGATACATCAGAGGACAACTAAAAGTAATACTGGGGCTAAAGGTGCAATTGGACTCAAGCTGGAGAAACATTCAGGTGTTGACATGCTCAGAGGTGAAAGGATAATGGGGTGCACCAAAGAGTTCAAAAGAAAATCAGCCTGTGCTTTATAGATTTATAGCAAAACCTATGATTGTATACATGATTTTTTTTTAAAAAAAACTATGGATTGCTTTTAAAGAAATGAGTGTGCCACAACATTTGATTATTCTGATGTGTAACCTGTACTCAGGACAAGAGGCTACTCTTAGGACAGAACATAGAGAAACGAAATAGGCAAGGCTGCACCTTAGCACTCTGTTTAACCTGTATGCTGAACATATCATACAGCAGGATTAGAATTGTAGGAGGGAGGCATGAAAATTGGAGGAACAAACAACAATAATTTATGATATGTAGATGATACCATGCTCTTGGCAGATGAGAGCAACAACGTGAAAAAAGTCAAGGAAGAACGTGCAAAATCAAGTTTATAGTTGAACATTAAGAAAACAAAAATAATGACCACAGATTATTTACATTACTTTAAAACAGATGATGAAGAGATTGAAATAGTTCAAGATTTTCTAATCCTTGGCTCATTTATTAATCAGAATGGACACTGCAGTCAAGAAATCAGAAGATGACTAGGACTTTGAAGGGCAGCTATGAAGGAACTAGACAGTATCCTTAAGTGTCAAGATTTAGCAAAGCAAGGCAGCTTCATTTATACCGCTTCATATCGTGCTATGGGATGTCTAAGCGGTTTACAACTGTAAGCTCATTGCCCCCCAACAGTTGGGTACTCATTTTAGCGACTTCAGAAGGATCTCTCATTTATAGGATCGCCATAAGTCAAAGTAGACTTGACAGCAGTTAACAACAACAAAAAACAGCCAATTAACCCAGAATGTACCTTGTAGCTATGAAGGGAGCAAAAAATGTACAAGAAAAGTAGTGCATTTCCCTAGCAGGGCCTGTTTAGTTGAAGTGGAAAGTACATTTGATGTTATTGTTGTTGCTGTGTGCCTTCAAGTAGTTTCCAACTTACAACGACCCTAAAGCAACACTATCAAAGGGTTTTCTTGTCAAGATTTGTTCAGAAATGGGTTCGTTTTGTCTTCCTTTGAGGATGAGAGAGTGTGGCTTGCCCAAGGTTACCTAGTGGGTTTCCATGGTGAAATGTGTATTTGAATCCTGAGTCATAATCCAATGCTCAAATTGCTACACCATGCTGGCTCTCTGCCTTCTTCATTCAGTGCTTTCCCTTTTTTCTCTCTCCTATGTATCCAATTTCAAAATGAATTAGTATCATTAGAGGCTTAATTCTATTCCTTTAACTCCAAATAAATATTGGACAATTGCAGTGGTGGGAAGACCCAGAGCATATCACCTCCCAATACACAGTTTTATTGACAGAATAAAGGTTTTGTTCTTAAACTGGACTGAAAATTAGGTGGGAGGAAAAATGTGGAATATTGATTTGTCCCATCGTACAACTGAAGAATAAGGGGGAAATGGCAAGCATGTAATAAGATGTAATCCAATATTAAGTCCTTCATGATAAGAGGTAGTTCTTCTTAAGACATCATCTAAGAAGCATAACATCTGGATCAGTACTGATTCATAACTGACAATAATAATTTTTTTGCTGAACTCTGGGTGAAAGGCACAGTGCCATCTGTTGCCCTTGAACATCTGCTGTGGTCACAACAATGAACAGTGGAGCTTCAAGTAACTACAGGGATGCTAGAAGGTGTGGAAATTTTAATACCCATCTCTGCCTGTCCATGGGGTCTGGTGTCCATGCATGATACCCCTACTATGCTCAAGAGACACCTGGCCAATTGTTTGATTCAGCTATTATAAAGACCCAAGGTAAGCAAAAGGAGGGTTCTATCTAGTCATCTCAAACCTATTTTTGCAGTCACAAATCACTGTTCTTTTTGGTGAAAACAGTGTTACCAGGAGTGGTGATTCACTTCTTCAACTAGTCACAGAATCACCACCCCTTGCACACATACTACTTAACAGTAAAAGAAAAAGAAGAAGGAAGAAGAAAACACCTTTGCAGAATGATAAGTGGGTTTCAGACCATTTACAAGTTTTTTTTTGGGTGGGGGCATTTCCCCCCCTTTAAGCCCATTCAGCCCCTGGAAGATTTGGTGGGGGGGGGCGGACCTGTTCCCAGATCCACTAGTTGCCCACCTCTGAAACAGTTTGCAATTGTGTCAGGAAAACATTCCGTATAGAGGTGATTGTGATTTCAATATGCATTTGCTCCATTCCAGGGCATTCGGTTTCAGAGCAGAGAATGTTACTCCAAATCATTTATACCATATTTAAAATGTACCTCTGCCCTCACCCTTAGCATGCCTCCTAAAAGTAGCAATGAAACCTTCTCACATGGAACTAAGTTTGTGTTTAATCACATATCTAAAAGCATGTTTAACTGGCAGAATTAATTTTTGTTTAAATTAAGGGTCAGCTTTCCAAGTTGCAAATGTTAATGTTTTTAAACTTTTAGAAAAATATAATGCAGTAAAAATGTGGATTCGGAATTGAAAGGATATATATTTTTCCCTGTTAATAAGTCAGTGAACTAGCAATCCTATACTCACTGGGCATAAGTCTCATGAACCCAACAGAAGATATGTCTGAGCTTCTCCACCTATGAGCACAGTTCAAGTGGTCTACGTTACTGGGATTGAAAATATAGCCTCCTACCATTATCATTTGAACAGCCAATCTCAGGTTATTAGTCTACTCACTGAGAAATTTAAGTGATTTTTCTGCCTAACAAAGCTACAGCTACAGCCTGGACAACAAAAATGTAAACATGCCAAAAAGCTACTAAGGCCATTTCAGGTCTAAATCAATATGTCCCAAATGATCCAATAGTTTCTGAGTCTCCTGAAGTGTATTAATATCAATCACAAAGATAGTTAAACTAATGTTTAATAATTTCTTTGATATCACAGATATTAATCCTCGTGAAAAATTCATGCTGTAAAAGAAATGATTTAGTATGAGAACACTCCTGCTTTGGACATGCCAGTGACTTGCCACTTTAGCGCAAGTTAATATTTTAAAGCTGGCTTTATTTATACAAGTTGACTGATGCCTGTTCTGTTGTCTTCACAGCTATCCTCCAGGAAAAGCTAATGAAAGCTCTTTCTCCATTTAAAAAGCCAGAATAAAAAAGTATACAAGCCCATTGTCCAAGAAAGAACTTAAAAGCAATGCAGGCTGCCAAACTGTGCTCCCCACCCAGTTACCAAACACAGGATACAAGGCAGTTTGTTTACTTCTCACAATTGAATGCATACAAAAAAGGTCTCGGTGCAGTCCTGTTGTCAGGTCAGTAGTCAGTTGTTAAAATGCTGAAATATCCTGATAAAACTTGCATTTTTGATCCCCTCCCTAAAGCTGCTGTCAAAGGTCTGTTTTCCTTTCTTGGGTTACTCCCTATTGCCTAACATAAATTGCCATAACTACTGGAGGACAAACTGCCTTTTATCAAAACAATCTACTTAACTGGAAAAAAGAAAAGAAAAGAAAGAGGGTGGAGGATATTTTCTACCTTTATTTAGAATCCCTTCCATCATTCCCCCCCCCCCCCCAGGTCTATTTCATAGGCTCAATGGGAATGGTTTTTAATAAAATCAAAATACAAACAGAGCATAATACCTAGTGAGTTACAGACTTGAGATCTGGCTTAAACAAATGGAAACACTGTAATAAACATGTTCTCCGCCCTGCTATAAAATCCCCCTTCATCATGCTTACAAGAAACAAGGATTTTAAAAAAGCAGCACATAGAGGGTTGCTGGTTATAGTCAAAGCTCCATTGCTCTCACTTTTTACATCTGTTTTCTGATGATGGCATAATACTGTGAACTACTGATAACTGTGGGAAGGGGTAGAGCAAATTAACTGAGGGGTTAAATTTAAAACCAGTTAAAAGCGTAATCGTCAATCCATATCACAAAACTGCTACCGTGCGATTGTTTAATGGCTGAGCACATGCGCTCACATGCATGGCATACATACATGCACACATTAATGGATGATCAGCTGCATGCTAATTTAGCAGAAACAGCCTCTAACTTAAGAAGATGGCTCTGAAAAACCTGTGGAGAGAATTGCATTGTCTGAAGCAACCCTTTACTAAACCATCAGGTTTTTTTTTTTAAGGGGCAGCAGTTAAAAAGCAAAGGGTGCTTGGCCCCCTTCTTCTCCTCACATCTATCATGTAATAATATTCATTTTAAACTAGATTATTTTCTTCTTCTTTTTCTTCTTCTTCTTCTTCTTCTTATTGAAAATCTGGACACTACAATATTAAATGCATGACCACTGCAAATCAGCGATGTTAAATATTGAAATGCCATCACATTGTCCAACTTCCCTTCTTGCCTTTTTAACACACAAAGTATTTTTCCTTCTTCTCCGAGCCATCATCTTTGTGTCAAAAACGCTCTCCTGTCTGACAACAGCAATTTAGAAGAGTTAACTTTTATCGTTCATTCTGCTATGTAACTTTCCCCTTCAAATTTCTTTATCTGCCCTCTGAGCTCATCTGAACTTTCATGTTCTCCCAGCATGCAGGCTTGCATTCAAAACTATGTCTAATAGACCAAATAAGAGGTTAATAAGAAGTGGCAACAGAAAGAAAAAAATACAATCCCTGGTAACTGATAAGAATGACAGTGGCAGCCCTTTATTGTTTGTCTTCAAATATAGAGTTAAAGATCTTTAAAAAACTAAAATTTGATGCCTTTGAAACGAAAGAAGCACAAAATAACAACAGGGGGTTATTGCCTGGCAGCCACAGGGGAGAAGCTCTATAATTCTTATTCTCCCTTTTGAAGGTTGTTAGAAATCTGATTCAAAAAAGCAACAGCAGAAGGAGAAAGCCTCTTGAGGCTATAGCCATTTCCTGTGATCATGCATAATGTGCTTCAAAAGTAGGTTTTTACCAATTCTGTTGATCAATTGCACCTCCTTCATATTCCCTCTTTTTTTCTGCTGTGTTTACATCTGATGCGACTCAATGACAAGCACTGTCTGAGACTGTGAAACAGACCTGTCATGTTGATTTATGGGCGCATCAAACCACGACTTGTCCAAACTGAAGCTCGCAGTTCATTAATTAGAGAGTTGTGACTTTGAAGTCAGCTTTCAGACTGTGGTTTTTAACATTTGGCTTAATTTATATGCTCTTGAATGTGGATCTCTAAGGAAAAAACTGAAATTCCCTTCTTGTCTTTGAACTTCTTTTGACCGCACAATAATCATTTCTTTGTCCAGAGTGATGCCTGCATCCCAGAGTCATTAACGCGCATTGAACTGCCACTGATGAGTAAGCCCTACTGAATTAGAAAAACAGCCAGCAAAACAAAGCTGAGAGCATTCTGCACAGTGATATCTCACAATTACATGCCTTCCCTCCCTGTGCCATTTCCATTTTAATTACTGTTAGTCCTTTAGATTTACATTTTAGACATTTTTTAATCTGTTCCCTTTTTTATTATAGTGGCGCCCGTTAGCGGGCTATAGTTAAGGTTCGTGTCAGCGTTTCCCATTATAAACCCCCCTATTTTTATAACTCTGCTGTAAAAATTCACACTTGACTTAAAACTTAGTTTTCCGCAATAGAAAATGGGAGGTGGGGAGGATGACAGCGGACAAGAAATTGCATGGCCAATTTGGGTATATGTGCTTACATGAAGTGCAACTACCACAATGACACAGAAACAGTTTAGGTATGACAACAACCTGTAACAAGAAGGAAATGTGGTCTGCCAACAGCCTAATGCCATAGAAAGAAGTGACTTAACACCCCTAGGATTTTCCATGATATAGCATGTCTTTTATAATACACAATTTGATCTTCAAAGTAACAGACAAATCAATACAAAGTTTACATAGAGATGTTGGTGGAAGGCATGTGTAAAACACTTTTAAAATGCACAATAAACTCTTTTAATCTAATTTATTTAGAAAGGGAGAGAGTTCGTTGTCTGAAATAAGTTTTGCACTTCCATAAAAATATAAATGAACCTAATGAAGGAAAATATATTTAAGTGTAGATTTTGCTTATAAATAACATGCTTTACTATTTTTTTCATGGGATATCTTATGCAACCTTTACTTTCAGACAGGCAGATTATATAGAAATTTAAATCTAGAATAATTTTAATCTGTTTATTTTATACTTGAGGGAAAGACTACTATGTCCCTGAAATAGTATTTCTCCACCACTAGAGTTATTTGAATGTTTGCAGCTTAACAGAACAACGGTTTTCAGATTTTCTACTTTAAGGGACCTTTTCAATATTATGAGTTCACCTGTCAAAAAATTCCTGCCATGTAACTCATCTGCAGAAGATTCTGGTGCACAATTCAAGTTACAGACTGCATAGAAAGAAGTGACTTAGCAACACTGTTTCTCCATGTAAAATGTAAAAGAGTCTAAAAGAGTGTTTCCTAGATTTCTCTCACATACAGTGGGCCCTTCCTATCAGAGAAATGGCAATCCCTGCCTGCAAATCACCACACCCCATATTATTCAATGGTGGCGCATGCATGCAGACATGCTGATCTGTTTGTGTGAATGTCGCCACCATTGAATAATATGGGGTGCAATTATCTGCATTTTTTGCCACCTGCAGCTCCCCCGAAATGAACTCCCCCAGATGAGAAGGGTCCACTGTACTGACATATTTATACACCACAGCTCCCTGTAAGAACATATTCAAAGAAATGACTTCAAATGGCAAACAGATGCTTACTTAGTCATTTTCATGTGAAGCCCTGGATGAATGTCTGGAGATTCAAAGTCAACTACTAAATGCTCTTGAAATTTACTTTTGCACTGTTAAATCTGTTAGGTTAAGGCAAGATGAAATGGTGTTTTGTGACGTATTTCTTATCTTTTAGTAGTAACTATATTTCACATGTATCTTAACTGTTTCAAACCATGGTTTTTAAAAATAATATTGGGACGAAGTAGACAGGCGGCTAGGAGAGGCCTTTGGCCACTCCAGCTGCAGTTGGGGCAAGAGCGCAGTGACTGGACAGCCCACTCCAATAGTGGGCTGCTGCTGCAGTCTCAAATAAGCCACTGGCCGGAGTGTTTTTTTTTTTACTGCTCCTTTTGCCGGTGGCTTCAGGTCACCTTAAGCGGCCTCCTAACAGCTTCCAGAGGCTTCAGGGGGTGTCATCAAATTACTTCTTGTTTTTTGTTGTTGTGTGCCTTCAAGTTGTTTCTGACTTATGGTGACCTTAAGAAGAACCTATCATAAGGTTTTCTACATAACATTTCTTTAAGGTAGGGTTGCCTTCTCCTTCCTCTGAGGCTGAAAAAGCATGACTTGCCTAAGGTCACCCACAAGGTTTTCATGCCTGAGTGGGGACTCAAACCCTGATCTCCAGGGTCTTAGTCCAGTGCTCAAACCACTACACCACATTGGCTCTCCAAAGCTGTTTACATTTTGCTGTTTTGAAAACCTCAGATATCGGGGTGTGAAATCTTACAAGTAGTAACTTAGGACAATTATGCAGCTGCTATACTTTCTGTCACAATGTTGGTTTGCAAATAACAATGTTTTTTTTAACTGTACCTCTTTAGGCTGTTTTCCAGCATGTTGTTGCTGTAAAAGTTGAAGCTGCAACTGTTCTTGTTGTTTCTTATAAAATTCTTGAAGCTGCTGCTACAAAGGAAAAAGAGAGGGAGAGAGGGAGAGAGGGAGAGAGAGAGAGAGGGAGAGGGAGAGGGAGAGAATTAAGTAAAACAAAGTGGAATAGCCAATTCAGGGTTCCCCTTTGGTGTAATACACAAACTGTGATTTGAAAAATAGCATCCTTTTATCTGTAATAGTCTGACCTTTAGTTTGAAACTCGACAATAAATTCAGTGCACACTGACTATTCTTGGCATTATCGTTTGAAAAGTAATCTCTAAAATGAACTGATGAAAAACATACCATTTTCTACACAAACTAATTAAAATAAGGCAAGGGATGACCTTTGATTGGAACAACAAAGCCACAATGCCCTTGCTGGGAGAGCCTGATGAATCTTTATTTGGAACATATACATGCTTTCTAAATTACTGTTGTATTGTACTGTACTGTTTGGTACAGGCACAAGCTCCCCACTCCCACCCACCTGGCCGCAACTCTCAGATAGATAGTTTATTTGAAACTTCCATTCAATGAATGAATGAGGACAGTGAGTGACAGTGAGGTTGGGTATACAAGATCAGCTTGTAATGGACTCTGGCATTCCTGGGCCAGTAATGAATTAGCCCTGCATAGTTTATTGGGACAGACAAACCCCCAAGTTACCTTTGTGTTTATTTAACCTCCAGCATAGTTTGGGAAAACTGGTATTAACTCACAGCATACATTACACCTTTCAAGGCATTTCTATTAACATCTGAATTAACATTGGCCTTTTGTCTGCATATTTTCTGAGCTCCATTTGTGAGTACAGGTAGAAGTCACACACAAAAAGTAGATAAGGATACCGGGGATAAGTGGAACTTGAATACTACAGTCACAGAATCACAGAGTTGGAAGAAACCACATGGGCCATCCAGTCCAACTCCTTGCCATACAGGAATATACATACAGAGCATCCCTAACAGATGGCCATCCAGCTTCTGTTTAAAAACCTCCAAAGAAGAAGGCTTCACCACTCTCTGAGGCAATGTATTCTATTGTAAATGCAATCCAGTAAATGCAGATGGGCAGCAAATGCATGGCACATTGTGAAATAAACATTCCAAAAGCCCCATAAAACAACAACAACAACAAAAACTAGACTACAGCTGTCCTTCCTTCATTAATACCAGGGTGGAATATATAGTCCACCCCCTTACAGGAATCCTATGGAGCAGCTTTGCCTAAGGCACCAAATAAACTATGTGGTCAAGAGGGATTTGAATGAAGTCCACCGCATCTTCATTCAATACAAACTAGAACATCACCAGTGTATCCTGAAGTGGAACACAAGCTCTACCACTTCATTTGCTATGGTGCTTTCTCATATGATCTACAAATTGTCATGCTGTGCAGGCACGCCTTGTTCTCTTGTTTATTTCAATTAAATAATGCCTTCTTTTTGATATATATTCAGAAAAGGAAACTCTTTTCAGGACATTTTTTTAGGAAAGTTTGAATTTTAGGTCCCCGTCATAATTTTTGAGAATACAAAGTTAGGAGAATGATTGGCTCAGTCACATCTCAGGCTGCAGCTATTATACAGTATACGGATGGCAAAGTATACAGTGAACTACAATCAATTTAGAGGCCATTAGTGATGTATTCCTTTCTAGAAAGATGAATATTTGTGGGGAATTATCCATATATCAACATGGCTTAATCTATACAGATATTCTCCTCTTGAAGAAAATAATTGTTTCAGAATTTGCACAAAGAGGCTGCTCCTCCAATGTCTATGCTGGTTGGCTAAAATACTGAAAAAGGAACAAATTACCTGTTGAAGCATGAGTGCTTGCTGCTGCTGGAGCAGGACCTGAAGTTGCTGTGGAGTCAACACTTGCTGCTGGAGGATCTGCTGCATTTGCTGGGGAGTGATAACTTGAGGTGTCATCATAGCCACTGACACTGGAACCTGAAGCATTAAGAAAGTGTAAACAACAAGAATCTCAACATGTCTCTTCTCAAGTTCTCTGTGTTTTAAAGTAAAGAAGTATAGCATCTCTCTTTTCACTCCAGCCATTCAATACTGTTCTGTAATTTCACTTGTATGATCCCATGTTTTCCTCCCCTCAAGATTTAAACAATAAGCAAGGGGGTGAGACGTAATGTCATCTTCTTGAGTAAAAAGGAATAAAAAACACAAAATGGGCTTCATTTTCTTTGTATGTTTCTTTCTTACGCAAACCAAATGAAAGACTTTTGCCACAGGAATGATTTCTGAGAAAATTAAACTATTAATCTGTGTACCTTCTAGAGGCAACTATCAATTATAACATTTTTACATTAATTAATAAGTAAGATCATTCAAAAGCAGCCATTGGGGAGTTGGCACGAAATGATATGAAGCAAATGAATACAATTTCAGCCACTTCAAAAACCGCACCTTGTTCCCAAGTTATTTTAGCAGCGGAGTTCCTACAATGATGTCTCTACCATTCCACATTCACCCAGCATACAGATGGCTTCAATTCTTTCGTATTATGTGAGATACCATTAAAAGCCGCTTTCCATGACATTTCAGTGACAAACAGCTACAGTGATGAACTTGATAGCATTTCATATTTGCAACTGTTAACACGTTTCTGCGCGGGCATCTTTGCAAGGAACCTGTACACTGTATCTGAAAGGATGATGTCTTGTTCAGATAAAACACTGACATTAAAATGACAGGCTGTCTTGGCCAAGGTTACACAAATTGTATTCAAGCGGATACCTAATGACAATGCTTTGAATTCTGCAAGCTTTCTAGAATGTAATTTAGCTATTCAAAATAATCACTGCACTTGTGTTTAATTTGCAGACTACATGAGAACCATTTTGTCAGTTCCGGTAATGCAACAAGACTATTTCGTTAGGAGCCCCAAAAGAAAGAAAGGAATAAGGGGGGAATAAGGGGGATTACAATGGTAGGGGAGCAAAACTCACATGACTTTGAATAGAAATATTGAGCACCACACTTTTCTTTAGTTTCAGCTCAAATAGGTGACAGCAGAAAACTAAAAGCAGTAAAAGGATATACTTCGTTAAAAAGGATCTGCTGTCATCTCATGCATTACAATAAAAGGTAATAACATGTTTTGAACATTTTCATGCACCATTTTTTTAAAAAAAATCAGCAGAGAATAGCTGATCAGGAGATTAAAGGATTTTAAAAATATATATCAAGGGAGTAGTAAGCAAGAAAGAAATGCAATATTAATTTTATGTAACATAATGTCTTAATATGCAGTTTATCTTGACTTTTTCACATGATTTGTCCTGTCATTTGCATAGCAAATTCTCATTCCTAATTTCACAGTCATTATGCACTGATGTCCTGATTTCTCAGCACCACTAATTTTGATGAACTAAAAACGTTTCCTGAAGGTCAGATTCATATATACCAAATGTTGTTGTGCACATTTGTGTGTGTGTCAGAGACTGTTCTTAAGGCAAATGTTATTATACACCCTGGACACTTCATCACCATTCTACACTAGAAATCCAGACCAAGAGTTCAATTTGCAGCCACACTTGCCATTATCAATTTGGATTATCTTTGGATAGAGCACAATCCAAAGTAAGATACAACACATACAGCGCTTCACTCTTAGTAAGCATCAGCAGGACTCAAGATATGTAACAGCATTGTGTAAGGAGTGTAATACTTGCATTTCTCTCAAAGAAAAAACGCTTGCTGAATACAATTAAGAATTCATGATTGTTAATTGCATAATGCTTGCACTAACAAGTACTACAGATCGAGCAATGGCTCCAATGAATTCACTTGTGCCACTGTCCTGCAGAATCACAGCTGTAATTGATTTGCTAGAATTTCGCTCCTTGAAAAGTTAATACTAAACAGACTTTCTAGGAAACAAGATTTAAGTCTATGCGGTTATGCAGAAATGGAGGTACAAAAGGGTAAACACCAGTAGTAAATGGTTAGTAACACACATCACTATTTCCCCCCTCACACACACACACACACAGAGTTACTGATTACTGTAACAGTAACAATAATAAAAGGAAAAATATTTTGATTTTTTAAAATTTTAAGCATGTAGGCAATACAACAATGTAACAAAGGCAAATATGAGAACATATGGACAGCAACATGTTTACATCCAGTCTCACACAGTGGATTCAGACAACCAACGAGTGGTCTGCAGCATGGAAAACCTCCCTGTGTGGTGTTGCAGTGACCTCAGTAAACTCTGGGCACGTGGCTAAGGCCAACACTTAAGCCTCCATCTGCTGCAATCTGCTTTCCAGACTACATGACAAAGGTATTCTTTTCTGAGAAGACAGTACCCCCCCCCCCGTGTGTGTGTGTGTTGGGGCAGACTGGAAACCATTAATCAGCCCCACAACTCCCTCTTCATACTGAACTGAGAGGAGGAACCTCATGTAGTACACATACTGTCTAGCACAGAACTACTGATCACAAAAGGGTAGTTTAGTACAATTACCCATGAAAAATAGTGCCTAGAGCTATGTTTTGCCTTTTGTGCTACTGTGGAACTTAGGAAGCTGGCTGTGACCAAAGAAACACCTGGCTCATAGTGTAGCCCTTCCATGAACTGGGGCAGTCAAAGAAAGAAACTGAGGGGGTGAGAAGAAGCAGACACCTGCTGAAGCTCACAAACCATCTCAGAGCCTCCTGCTATATGAAGAGTCTCTCTCAGGCAGCACCACTGTAGGGGGGGGGGCAGATGACAGTAGGAACAGATGCTTGAAGCAGTGGAAAGTAGGCAGGAAGATCATTTTAATGTGTTGGTCAAGTGTGCATGTGTGTGGAATCAGTTTAGAACCACTTGACCAGCAAGGTGTCTTGGGCTGCCACTAAGGGTTCATTTGAGCTTTCCAGTGACAAGAACAAGGAAAATGAGGCTCTGTTTCAGCAACTCAAGACCACAAGGCAGGTGAAGTTTTAAATAAACATACTCAAACAGAGCAGAAAATTTAGTGTGGTATGTGTCTGTATTTGTTAGCAGGCTGTGATTTAAAATTCTTGACTTCATTTTCTTAGCTTCCAGTGTACCTCTTCTTCATGTAACTAGTCCCTAGTAATACTAAGATTCGAAGGGCATGCAGCAGCACTGATAGGCTATTATAGCCCACACTTTATTACCCATTACTACCAGGTCATTAGCAGCAAGAGTGATTGTACTGGTCTTAACCTATTGATCATTGTAACTACTATCATTTAATCCTGTGTTGAATGTCTGGAAAGCTGCTAAAGGCACACAAGAGAGAGTGCTCTAGCACTGAGAAATATAGCTAAAGCTTGGAAATTACAATTTGATTCATAAAAACTAGCCAATGGTTTAAATCAATAGTATTTAAAACAGTCATGTAAGTTCTTAAATGTGGTCTCTAATATTTATGGGCCCACATTTGAGTCTATTCTGTCAAAACCGTACTTATTTTAGATACTATGCAGTACATATTACCGTACATCAGAATTAAATAAGAAATGATTTCTCCTTGATATGACAGGATTGCAGTCCCAGATGGCTAAAAAGTGTGATGCTTTTCACAAATGATAAATACCTAAAAACAACAACACTTTAAATCTGGTTTACTTTTAAAAAGGGGGGAACCTCACCCTCATAACTGAGTATTTGTAACTATCTAAATGGACCACTTTACAAATGTTTATTGATAGTACCCATGTTTAACACTCCAGAATAAATTTTAATGGATATTTCACTAAACATATTTCATGCATTTTAAAGGCACTTTCAGATTTAAAAAACAGGATTCAAGAGATTTTGCTTAATTGCAAGAAGTTCGAAACACAGGTACATTGAAGATGCAGACAAATTCATGTCCAGACTGCAATGTTGTATTCATTCACTCGACAGTAACTTTTTCGGAACTAGGAGGGATTTACATCCAGGTAAACCTGCACAGCATCGTCAGATAGTAAACATTCCCAACAGCCACATGAAACAGATTTCAAATCATAGCCCTGTTTTACTTTTTAGGCAATGGATTAGCTTTATTTAATAAACTACATGCAGCCTGGCTGACAGATACTCACAGGGTGTGGTAGGTACCCAGCTGCACTTAGAGCTGACAGTGAAGGGAAAATACAGCTGCTGCTTCACTGTGAGGAAGGATTCTACTAGTATAGACCTGCTGACATTCTAATAACATCAATGGCAAAAATGCCTTTAAATGACACCAATGGTTCTAGGGTTTATTTCCCCAAAGCATGCTTACATGTGTTGGAAATCTCAGAATCAGAGGTTTCCAAGCCGATGCCACATTTGCCTGCATCATTTCCTTTCTGAAATATTCCACTGTTGTAGCTCTACTTTTGGCCCCTGCTCATGTTCAGGATGAAACTTGTTAGAACACTGATGATTTTGACATTGTACCTGATGAAAGGAGATGAACCATTATATAAAAATTCACCTTTTCTGAAAGACTGGATATTAAAAAGTGGGTTTCTACCAATTCAAATCTGTATTTGTATTTATATATAAACTCCAACTGATTTTTCCCCCTCAAATGTCCTTAGGTTAGGGAAACCTCCATCATCACTACCAATTTTCAGGTGATGATTTTTCTTCTTTTTTCTTTTTAAGTGCCTGGCGTCAAATGAGTTGCATAAATATGAACTATTATAACAATTCACAATTAATTTTTTAAAAATATGAAATGCATTCCAAATGCGACCTCAGTTTTTTGGTTGGATGTGAATGAGTAGTAACGAAATGTATGTAAAACAGTCAGGTAGAGACAGCCACTAAGATAGTAAAAAGGAATTTAAACAGTGCCAGCTTTAAAACACCAAAGTCTACAGAATAAAGGTTACATATCTGGGGAAGTAGTACATATACAGCTTTGGTATTATTACAGTAACTGAGAATAAAGCATTCAGCATTCAGCAAAAAGCATTTTGTTACAATGTAACTTTTCACCCCAAGGAACAAGGAAACACTAAATTATGTTACCTGTATCTCCCTCAAGACAGAACACTTCTGACACATTATTTCATGTCTTCAAAACAAAAACAATTAAAAAGGAAGAGAAACCTCACAGTGCTCCAACTATTCATGTGGAAACCATGATTCCGTTTTCATTATGCAAAACAGAATCTCACTTTTAAGACTTCACTATTTTTGCCCGCAACACTGTGCAGAACATTACGACAGGTACTGTTTATTGTATTAACGTAAAATAAGCTAAGTAATCGGTCATTGGCATAACTGTTCTGTCCTCAACAATACAACCTCCTATTAAAAAGAAGCAGGAGGGAAAATAGATGAGAGAAAGAAGGAGAGGGAGGGGGACCCCCAAAGCTCTTTATGATTCAATTAGCATTTTGTTTTTAGCATTTTGTTTATTGCATTTCACTAGGAGTTGGAGTGTGACCACCAACATACACAACTGACACATAACAGGTTTTCCTGATTTGGTAAATAATTCTGGACTCCCTATTATGTAAAGAATACTTTACCAATGAAGGAAGAAAAGGAAAATGCTTGGTTAATATTGTTTCAAGTATGAAACCTTAGTGGGAACATGATCTTATCTGCCACTTCTCATGCATACTCAATTCCCTACTTATCTGTCAGATTCATGGCTGAAGCTATGTCTGTCTGTAAAGTTTTCACAAATTAAATCTCTTCTACTTTAATGCTTGTTAATCGAGCATCACAATGGAATCCGTTGCTAAAAAACAGTAATCAGCTAAACTAGCCTTACAGGAGGATGAACGGTGAGGAAGCAGGGAGTCTATTAAAACATCTCTTTCTTTTTTCTCAGCATACCTGTATATAAGGTTTTCTTGTTGCTTTGTACTTACAATGAAAAAGGGAACAAATACACACACACACGTTCTACTTATCTTTAGGGTTGTTGTTTTTTAAAGTCAACACTCCAAAATCTTTATTAAAACCCTCCAAACACTTCACACAGTCAAAATGCCAGGATCCTACGTCTAATACTTGTAAAATTCCTCCTGCTCTTGCTACTTTCATATGATCAGTTGCATAATGGTACAGAAACATTTAAGCAAGTATTATTTTTAAGCAGCAGGTATATGAAAGTGCATTATCAGCATCATTAGAATAATTTACAATATTTGCCTGTGGCACTGCTTTCTGCTTTTTCTCCTTAAGAGTTAAAGAATGTGGTTTTGTCTTTTCTTTGGAGTGGGGAAAGAACACAAGGAAGCTCACTGACTAATGTAATATTAATAAGCAATTAAAATATGGTGAACTTACTGAACCAGTTTACTCTTAATCAGACACAAAAAATCCCTCAGTCAAATTAGGATAAGATGTATTCAAATTCTTGTTCAGTTAAACACTCATTTAGAGGGTGTCACTTTATTCAGTTACAACCTTTACAACACTTGCAAAAGTTTATTTGCTTGAAGTGCTGTACTGTATTTCACACTCATCATAGGTGCCTTCATCTGTACATTAGGATCTAATTTGCAGTGGTTCTGCTGATTTATAATGAGAAAGCATCAGATGCTTCTTTGACAATCTTGCTATTCACTGATTTACTTCTAATGAAGACACATTCCAACCAGCAAGCTCTCTGTATGTTAAAGGTCAAAACATGTGTTGTTGGTTTTCTGATAAAAAGATGTCTAGCAAAATCAAGGCAAATGGGACAGCCCAAAGAGAAAACCTTCTCACAATGGTGTGGCAATTAGAGCCATTGAGTAAAAATAGTAAAATACTAATAAATAAAATTAAACATCACCTTCAATTAAAAAAAAAAAAGACGTGCAAAAAATTAAGCTGCCACTACTGGTACACGTTAGATGGGGAGAAAAATCAAAATTTAATGTATTCTCCCCTGTGTCATCTTGTTTTGTCAAGACATCAAATAGAATCGGAGAGTACAAAATAACAAGCCCTTGAGAAATCACAGAAGCCGACCTTTCTGATGTTGTTGGTTTACCTTGTTCTCAGTTATTTGAACAATGATGTTTCAGATTTTAAGGGCAAGATAGTAAGCTTCAAAATTAGAACGTGTTATCCGCTATTGTTGTTTAGGTGTCCTTTCCCCCCTGCCCCTTTAGAACAGGTAATATAACATCTATTCTTACCTAATCAGTGAAAACAACTCCAGTTTTAAGAGCTTCACAGAACAATTAACAATAATAGGATGCTTGTTCAATGTTCATTTCAATCTGATCCCTTGGTTTCTTGTCCCCATCAAATATTGTTGTGCTCCCAGTGGTGTGAACAAGAGAGAACTATTTTGGAAAGGTTAACAAAAGCTGGCTACTTCATATAACTACTTCCAGGATTTTGTATTTTTTTTTTTTAAAAAAAAAACCCAGACACATCAGGGAACATTAAGAAGATGAGTGTGAGGTTCTCCCCCTCCTCCCCATCTGTGGATCCCTCTCCTGTGCTTCAGCATTTGCCTCTAATAGCAGACAAATACAGTGAGGGCAAAAGGAGAAAGAAAAAAAGGGAAGGGGGAGAACCTTATAAAAACAAAAGGCATTTAAAACGAATGCTGAAAGTTCACAGCAAAGCTAATTTCCAGCAACAGAGTCCTGCTTTCAGTAAAACAAACAAACTGCTTAAAGCCAGCCAAGCTTTTCGCCAAACAATATCACGTCAAGTCTGTGGTGTCAGAACTTTCCCACAATCTTAGCCATGCAGGTGTGGATTGGGGCTGGCAGCGGAAACCCCACTCTTTTATTTACTTATTTTTCCCCAAGCATAGGGCCAGGCTTGGGCGAGATGGATGGATGAGGAAATAGATCAATACATTTATTTCTTGAGTTATAAACATTTGCATGAAGGGAAGCCAGGGTAATGCTGCTGGTTAAAAACAGCTGTTGGATCTTGTGCTTCTTTCTACCTCTGCAGCCTCACCATTTTTAATTGTAGCAACACTTTTCCTATCCTTGACACAAATGGGGAGTGCACAACCACCTCTTTTCCACGGTAACAGCATTTGCTAAATTGCAGTCGTCCATTTATGCTATCAGCACATTAAAAAGAATCAAAATCTAGTGAAAAGACAGAGTTCTTATGCCTTTCCAAGTACCAATAAACACTGACTACTCATTGCTAAGGAGACAGGTAATATTTGCTCTGTGTCTGTTAAAGCAATAAAGCAAAGTTTAATATACCTTTGAAAAATTGTCTCAACTAAAAAAATGAGTAGTCTTCACTGCCCCCCCTTTTTGTTTGTTTGTTTGTTTTCTGAATACATCTTAGGAAGCACAGTTGTGTACATGTTCATCTGCCATAGGAACAGTCTACTTTTCAACGATCATCCATTAAAATCAAATAATGCTGTGCTATCATTTTCTGTAATAATTTCCTGAATAATTTGCAGACAGCTAAGAATTTCAGTAGGGTATTAGTGAATGAGTATGTTCAGAGGTACATAAATTGGCATAGTGATGCATCCTAGCATAGATGGACTAAAATTTCCTCCCCAAGTTCCTCATTTGGGGGGGGGGGGGACTGCCTGAGTATCACCACAGCAGAATTCACATCATGTCAACTGGATACACAACTGTGTGAAAAGGACTAGGAAGTTATGATCCCATGTCAGTTTCATTGCATCACTCAAATTCCAGCCAAATTGAGCATGGCACCTCCTAGCTCTTGTTTGTATTACATGAGACTTTTTTTTAAGGGGGGGGGGGTAGGATGCAGAGAACTTGGATTTAAAATGTACAGTAAAGTGTACTTTAAAAAAATAATCTAAACTAATAAATGGCAAACAAAACATCACAGAAATAAACCCTCCCTATCATAAGCTTTCTGATGATTTATGGTTTACCAACTCAGCAAGGTTATGCAACACTGCATGCCTTTTTAGATGCATTATTTGAGCCAGTCGAGATTTAATTAAGATCACAGCCTCCAAAATCCCTGTCAAATGAAAAATTCATCGAAGACAATACACTGTATATTCTCATTCAGATAGTCTCCTCTCCATGACTCTGGAATAACGTAAGTTAATCCTTGTTTCTATGGTGGCAGACAAAAGTTGACTAATTTTGTTTTCTTTTGACACTAGTGTTGTTTTCTGGTTTGTGTCCTGAGATCATTCCTTAATAAGGGGGTGGGAAGCAGGGGAGGCAGTGGGGGTGAGAAAATGAAAGGGCAGTGGGGAAAAACATGTCTCAATACTGCAGAAGATATATCTTGACATTCTTGCAGTTCTGCCGTGATGTCATCCATGTTTTCACATAATTAACCCCTGCTGGTACAGGCAGCATTTTATGGTACCTGACCATTTCTGACACAGTGTGGGCAATGGGGCAGTTCTGGGAACTCATGAACTATCTTGCATTTGTAGATAATGCAAAAGAAAGAGAGAGAGAGAGAGGTGCCAATACATTTAATATAATAAGACTATTATTAGTCATTATTTCTTAAAATTTCCTGACCTAGTTCAGCTCAACAAGGCATGCCTCAATTTAATATATAAGAAACACAATGAATTAATGATCTGCAATTCTTCAGCTCTAACAGGTCACCTTATTTTTTCATTGGGATGCCTTTTTATCCCTAATAAGGTTCATCTCAGAGAAGATTGTAGGCCTAGAATGTTTAAAGTGTTGTTGCGAAAGGGGAAAAAGAGAGTCCCAAAGAGTTCATGTCTTGCAAACCTATATCTCTGTTGAAAATTTCTTACCATCTCCCCCCCCCCCCCCCCCGTTATCTCCTCTTTTAGAAATGACAGGTGCTAGAAGTCTTTTGTTTGACAGGCCCCTACACAAATAACTGTCTTGCCTGAAAGGGCTAATGCACTACTAATGAACAATAAATCAGCTTTGATTATAAAGTGTCAAGGCAATCAGTTTTCAGTTCAGCTCGAACACATCTTAGGCCAAATCAGCTACTCTGTTTGGACAGGGTTTGTTTTCAGATTTACATCCTCATCAATGCAATTTTAAAGAGGAGATGGATGCAGTATGATTATTTAAAACTATTTAGAACATAACTCTTTTCTGCCCCTCAGATCAACTCTTACATATTGAGAAAAAGTTCAGAACACAAAACACAATGCACCTGTATTTTAGCCACACAACTGTACACATATCTGTTCAGGGGGAGAAAAAAGGAAATATTGCACATACTTATTCTACAATATGAAACCAGGATTATTAAAGATATACAGGTGTATTTACATTAAATCTACAAAGCACCTGACCATGCATAGCCCACTGCTATTAGGGAATTTGTGTGATGATTCCAACAGGATTTAATTTCCCATTTATATGCGTATATGTATCCATACATACCTGGAACATATCAACACACATAAAGATTTAAATCCACAGACTCCCCCCACCCCGGGGCACAGATCTTCAGGTTTCCTGTATATACATTTCAGTAACACATGCCTGTTTAATTAATAACTGTACATCAACGGACCTTTCACCTTTGCTTTACAAAGCAATCTTTCTTATTTTTAAAAAAAGCACACTCCTTGATTTTGAAGCTTGTTCTCCTCTTTATAATTGTTTGATTGAGATGGCTTGTCTTCAAATCCCCTAGCATCTATTTTAAATCTGCACTTTTGTTTTAAATCTACACTTTGTAAACTTTCCACAAATAAATGCATGATGGACCTTTCCATCTTCTCTCTCCCTTAACTATATCAGGTAACAAAGGGTTAATCTCCAAGAGGAAGCATGTATGTGCACTTTGCTCTAAACTAACCACCCACTTCCTACCAGTTCCCTCCTCCTTACTACCACCACCCCTTAGAAAAATAATCTCATTTTGCAGGAAAATTCAGTACTGCACGACTGACACTTAGCTTAGTTACAGTTAGATCCAGTTACAACTATTACTTTTAGAGCACATTCATACCAGTCAGTGTCAGAAACAAACCTCCCGTACTTAATTTTATGTGGCAAATTGACTAACAAGTATAATCAGGAATGCAACTGTGCCTTACATAGGGTATTTTACACATCTATAGTTTGGTCCCTTCTTTCTTCTCCTTTTAACAAGTTACAGTTAAGACAAGCCATAAATATTGAAAGGACATCAGAACAGCAGAAGCATCAGGCAGATGAAGAATACTGCTATAGGTTTTCTCACAACACTCTTTAGTAAGCTATCCACAACCACACACAGTTTTCTTAAATGCAGTTCTTTAGTAAGTTTTGTACTTGCTATGAATAAAGGTACAGGAATAAATGTACACAAAAAAATTCATGTACACACAAAAAAAGTTTAAAAATCTTTCCTAAACTTCCTGAGAGAAGATACAGGCCTGCCTATTACAGCTCCCCCCCCCCCCATTTCAGTATGTTTTGAAAAAGTTGACAGCTGAAAAAGTTAGTAAAGCAAGAGAGCTGAAATGAAGCAGCCTCTTTTTTAATAATAAAAAAGGGAAAACAAGGAGTGGGATGAAGGGGGAGGCAAAAAAACAACCCTGCAACATGAAAGATCATGACGCTATATACATAAGTAAGTTTTGTTTTTTTTTAAAGAAAGGAATGGTAAAATCAATCATATTGACAAACCTGACAAACTCCATTTAGCTGCCGCCACCACCACCACAAACAGAGTGCTGGGCCATGCAGCTCTCTATTAAGCCCTCTTGTTGTACAGACAGACTTGAGCTTCCTCAGGTTACAGACAGATTGCAGGCAGCACAAGGGTGCTCCTGGGCTGACAAGATGCAAAACTACCCAATCAGCCACGCCCTTCTCCACCAATCACAACCAGCCTCTAAACATAATCAGTTCAAACACCCCTACACAATGGGCCTTTCTCCCCCCCCCCCCCCTTGCTTCCTCCGACTCCGAGGACGGCAGGTGAAATAATGCTTTTGTGCAATAACGCTTTTGTCTCTCAAGCAACTCCAGTTAATTGCTGCTCACCCTTTGGCCTGACTGTGTGGGTCTCTCTCTTTCTCGCTGAAAAGCACGGCAAGGAGATCATGCTTCTAAAGAGCTCTTCTGAACTACTACTTTTTTTTTAAAAAAAATAAAACATTATTTAACAAAAAAATGCAATCCCCCAACAACAACAATAACAACAACAACATTTGCTGATAGAGACATTTCAGGCAGCTAACCTTTGAAAGAGCAATCTGTTCTGCGGAGACCGCATGACACCAGAGAGCAGCAGCTATCACAACGCTTCACAACAATCAGCTTCAAATGGATAGGCCAAAAAGAGATAATTATGCATTAAGGAGGGAGATGTGGGTGTTTTTCTCCTTGTGGTAGGGAAGGGGGGGGGAGGCCGTTCAGGGCAAAGAGCTAACTTTTACCACATCTTATGGTATTGTTATTTTTTTTACTCAAGTCTTGCTGGGTACTTCTGCCTGGAAGATTATGCATGACAGGACCTGTACATTGCATCGCACAGACACGCACACAGAGTGGAAGGGCGCACACACGCACAGACACACACACACACACACACACACACACACAGAAAATTTAAACAGGAGTTTGTACAAATTATCAGTGTGCCTGGCCTAGGCAGGGAACTGCCACCCGCCTCTTCTAAACAAAGCAAAAGGAAATGAATCATGGACTGGGCAATGATAAGATGTTAAAATGTATCACAAGCACAGATGAATCCATTATATTCCCTCAGATCAATGTTTCCCAAATAAGGAGTTTTATCAGCCTGTTGTTGTTAAGGCTGCCACTCAGATATTCCTGAACTTGGTAGCAGTCAAGCCTTGGGACATTGGCAATGCCAGGTTGGATATTTTGGACAATTCATGCAGAACAAGCCTCTAAGCTATCAAATATTCAAACAAGACCTGGGACATTTTTCCTGCCTTTTAAAAAAGCCGGAGATCTGTCTCAGAAACCTATTGTCAATTACATTTTAAAAATTAGAATGGGTCAGCTATAATATTATTTACAAAGTGAGGCCAAACTGGCTTTTATTTATTTAGTCATTTAAAAACCCCAATAACAAGACTATACAGATATTTCACAATAACCTAACTGAAAAAGGAAGGCTTTGTTATTACCGTTAACTGTTAGAAAGATACATTTCTTGCAAGAAGCAAGAATGCCAAACAAACAACAGTTCCACAATTGAAGGGTGGATCAGGATGGGGTGGGGGTCACATATAGACAAAGGATTCATTTCACTGACAATAAGTAACCGGATGGTTCAGCTGGATCTGAAATGGACTGCTTTCTATTGCATGAAATGTTTCTGTGCTAGATAACAAATTAAAAGAATGTTTTGTCCAAGTCACTAAAAAGTTTGTCTGCCTACCCCACCTTATGCATATTTAACAATGGACTGAAGGCACCTAGTCCAAGATCCTAAATCTGCCAAAAACAGCCCTCATCAATGAACAAAATTATAGTTCTTAACTCAATAAGAACGAGAAAAGATCTGCACATTGAGTACATGAAATCTAATTGTAAATTGTAAATATCATGTAAGTTACACTGCAAACTGCTCGTTATTTAAACAAAGACAGTAGAGAGAAATAATATTGGGGGTTAATGGGAAAAAGTAATAGCTGGTACCCGATTATTTTAGGTCCTTAGATGCTGCAAGTGATTGAGAGTCAACAATGTTGGGAGGCAGTGAGGGGAAAGCTATTTTGTAGTTCCTTGCTTTCAAGTTCTGACTTATGGCAACCGTAAGATACAATTTGTTTAGAGAAGCCTTTGCCTTCCTCTGAGGCTGAGAGAATGTGATTTTCCCAGAGTCACTCAGTGGCTTTCTATGGCCAAGTGGGCTATTTAGTTAGGGCTTTTTCCACTTGCAGGTGTCCTCCTTTCTCCTCATCTGTGCAAGCTCAGCTTCTTATATTCATGATTACATAACTAGCAAATAAGCTGCTTGCATTTTAAAATATTGTTTATCTAGTACCGTATTTTCTGGCATATAAGATGACTTTTTAACCCTGGAAAAGGGTCTCAAAAGTCAGGGATCATCTTATATGCTGGGTAGAGAAGGAGGAGGAGGAGGACAAAGGGAGAAGGAGAAGGGAGCCAGGAGAGAGAAGGAGGACGATGAGGACGAGGGGAGAAAGAGAAGAGAGCAAGGAGAGAGGAGGAGGAGGATGAGAATGAGGGGAGAAAGAGGAGGAAGCCAGTTCTACAGTATGGATGCAGGCTGAACCTGCACTGCAGAAATAATGCAGTTTGACACTGCTTTAACTGCCATGGCTCCATCCTATGGACTCCTAGGATCTGCAGTTTGCTTTGTGGTACCAGACCTCTCTGACAGAAAAGGCTAAATATCTCACAAAACTGCAAATCCCAGAATTCCATAGCCTTGAGTCAGTTAAAGCGGTGTCAAATTGCTTTAATAAATTTCTGCAATGCAGACGCAGCCAAAATTGATGTGTTGCTTGGGCATGTCTTCTTTAACAAATAATTCTGCACAATGAGAGAAAGAGAGAGAGTGTACCCTTGAAGATTTATTTAAAGAAGAACCAAGTTCCTTAACTTGGAGGTTATATGTGTATATTGTGTGTCTTCAAATTGTTTGTGACTTATGGTGATCATGGGGTTTTCTTGGCAAGATTCACTCAGAGGAGGTTTGCCACTGCCTTCACCTGAGAGTGTGTGACTTGTCCAAGTTTTATGGCAGAAAGGGGAATCAAACCCAGCTCTCCAGAGTGGTAGTCCAACACTCAAACCACTACACCATGCTGCCTCCTATTCCCATGTACTACCTATGAAACAATTGCAGACTTTTATGTTGTTCTTGTGTGCCTTCAAGTCCTTTCTGACTTATGGCGACCCTAAGGCAACCTTATCATGGGGGTTTCTTGGCACGTTTCTTCAAATGAGGTTGCCATTACCATCCTCTGAGGCTGAGAGTGTGTGACATGCCCAGGGTCACTTACTTGGCCTCAAATTGTACATACCCCAGAATGCATCACCTAGTATATTGGCAGTCCTTCCCCCCAACAACACTTTCTCATTTCCCCCCAACCATCTCATAGCTGGGAGATGAAAATAATTTTTAAAGCAGCATTTAAATCTGGACTATTTTTGAAAAAGTAAGGTCCAAAACACACTGCAGAAATAAATGCTAGGGAACATGGGAGCTGTACTTTGTTGTGTTTATAAGTGACAGTTTTCATGCTAAGTACCTGCATGTCATAAGCATTTGAATTATAATTACCATATTGAAATCAAATCTGATTTTTAAATTTTTTTATTTGGTGTCCGTTGGAAGAAGGGTAGTCTTATACGGCGAGTATACCCCAAACTCTAGATTTTGACTGGAAAAAGTTGGGGTCGTCTTATATGCCCGGTCGTCTTATGCGCCGGAAAATACGGCACTTTCCAAGGTAAGGTGCTTTGCAATTTTAGGGCCAAAACAGCTTCCTTGAACTGACTGATTTAAAGAGAGTGGTTGAGTGCCCTCAGAACAGGCACTATCTCTCAGCCTAAATTGCCTTACAGGGATGTTGTTGAGAGTATTATTATTATTTAGTTATGTGTTACACATTGCATACTCACACATGCAGGTTTAGGACTGCCTCTTAACACCACTTCAGCACAGAACACTCTGAAGGAAGATTTAAAAGGAAATATGAGAGCCAATGATGTAAGCTTGAAAATGGGAGAAACATTAGGCATATCGACTTCCTTCTTTGTACATTCTACCATCATTGGATTAAAGAAGGGGGAATTTTCAGCACAAGTGAAGCCCGTATTTACTGATGGGCGATGAATGTGACCTCTTAAATTTAACTTAGGGGCAAAACAGACCACGCTGAAGGAGTGGTTCTGCGCCACCCCTTTGCTCACTGGATTGGGGCCATGGCAACCACATGTTGCAGCCCTGATCTGGCATTTTTCCAGCACAAAAAGGAGCGGCAAAATGCCGCTCCTTTTTGTGCTGGAAAAAAGGCACCCCTTTCACTGCCACCACAGCTCTTCTCCACTTCTGTGGTGTACAGAGTGTAATTCCTGTCGGACAGGTGGCATGACACGGCTTTGGGGGTGGAGTCGGAGTGGGTGGCAAATGATCACCGTGCCCCCAAGGTCGCTGAGATGCCAGCATAGCCCCTCAGAGACATTCTTCATCCTGTTTCAAGACCGTAACAGCTAAAAATCGCCAGTGGTACTATTTTAGATTACTTGTACTAGGAAGACCTGTCAGAAACATCTTTCAGAAGTGGTGTAACTGTTTCATTTCAGTTGAATTTAGGTGATGAGGGGGAGGCGGGAGGTGGTTTTAATCAGTCTAATTGGCCTTTTGATTTTCATGTTGTTACCTTTCCCAGCCTTTGTGATGCAGCAGGCTATAAATCAAATTTCAACTGACACAATGTAATAAAAGGAACAGAGGCTACTATAAACAGAGGGGGAATTTCCTTGTTTGTTGGTCTTTTTCCCCTCAATATTTTTTTCTCCCAATACTTCTGCATCACTTCCTCATGATTCAAGATGGACTGTTTTCCCATGCCAGCTAATTCCTGATTTCCTGTTGGAGACTCATTAAGAGATATATAGTGCACAATCCTATCTCCCCTGGCTACACATACAAAACAGAGACACTCATGTGCCTTCTCCAACCCTCAGCATTTTACTTTCATTCAATCATTCTCAAATATTCACAAATTTTACAACTTTGGTACTGGACCTTAATATTTTCAAACTAGTGAAAGAAAGAATGATTGTGATATGGTTTCTGATCTAGGACATAATTTTTCAGTATTACTGACCTTTTCGCTATCTGTATTTACTAATGACAACAGCTAAAATTAAATTCTGTGGCAGCATACCTCGAGTATTAGATACTGGGGATGAAGAAGAGAGGCTATTCATCATTATATTGCACTTTGTGAATTATCTACAAGCATCTATCTGGCTGCTAATGGCAACACAGAATCATAGAGTTGGAAGAGACCCCAAAGAGCCATCCAGCCCAGCCCCCTGCCATGCAGGAAGACACAATCAAAGCACCCCCAACAGATGGCCATCTGTTTAAAAACTCTACCACTCTCCCAGGGAGTCTGTTCCACTGTCAAACAGCCCTTACTGTCAGGAAGTGCCTCCTAATGTTGAGGTTTAAATCTGTTGCCCCAGGTCCTATTCTGTGGAGTTGCAGAAACTTGCTCCATCTTCAGTATAACATCCTTTTAAATATTTAAACAGAGCTACATATCACCTCTTAACCTTCTCTTTCCCAGCTTAAACATAACCAGCTCCACAAGACTCTCCTCATAAGGCAGGTTTCCAGACCTTTCACCATTTTGTTCACCCTCCTCTGGACACGCTACAACTTGTTAACATCCTTTTTTGAATTGTGATGCTCAGAACTGGACAGAGTATTCCAGGTGATTTCTGACCAAAGCAGAAGAGAGTGGCACTATTACTTCCCTCGATCTAGACACTATACACTAACTGCTCCATCACACTGTTGACTCGTGTAACTTGTGGTCTGCTAGGACTCCTAAATCCCTTTCACACATACTGTTGTCAAGCCAGGTGTCACCCATCCTATATATGTACATTCATTTTTTTTCCAGTATAAGTGTAGTACCTTACATTTCTTCCTGTTGGAATTCACTTTGTTAGTTCTGACCCAGCTTTCTAAGCTATTAAGGTCATTTTGAATTTTCATCCTGTCCTCTGGGGTATTAGCTATCCCTCCTAAGTTGGTGTCACCTGCAAATTTCATAAGCATGCCCTCTATTCCGTCATTCAAGTAATTGATAAAGATGTTGAATAGCACTGGGCCCAGGAGAACCCTGTGGTACTCCATTTGTCACTTCTCTCCAAGATGAAGAGGAGCCATTGTTGAGCACACTTTGGGCTTGGTAGTCAACCAATTGCAAATCAACCTAACAGTTGTATTGTCTAGCCCACATTTTGTAAGTTTATTTGCAAGAATATCATATAGGACCTTGTAGAAGGCCTTACTGAAATCAAGATATGCTACATCCACAGCATTTCCTTCATCTACCAAGCTGGTGATTTTATATATATATATAAAAGAGAGATCAGAGCAGTGCACAATGACAACAAATTTCTCATTTTGTTTTATCACAAAGATGTTCAAGAAACCTCAGGTGATACAAGACCATCTCATTTTGGGTTAAGTAAAATTAGCAAAACCATGGGGGGGGGGCGCGCGCGCCTATGAAAGAACTAGAAATGATCCTAAAATGCAAAGATATACAACTGAGCACAAAATTTAGATTCACAAAAGCCATTGCATTCCCTATTACCACAGATGGATGTGAGAGCTGGACAGTTAAGAAAAAAGATAGGAAGAAAATCAATTCATTCAAGATGTGGTGCTGGAAAAGAGTGCTGTGGATTCTGTGGATGACCAAAAGGCGAAACAAATTGGCCCTGGAGCAGACTGGGATCTCCCTGGAAGCCAAGCTGACAAAACTTAGGCTAACGTACTTTGGACACATCATGAGAAGACATGAATCATTGGGAAAAATAATGCTAGGAAATGTGTAGGGAAGTAGAAAGAGAGGAAGGTCGCATGCTAGATGGGTAGAGCCTATTAAGGATGTCATGGGTATGGGTTTACCGGAACTAAGCAGAACAGTGGAGGACAGGGAGTCTTGGAGATACGAGTATCTCATCCACAGAATCACAATGGGTCGAGATCAATTCGAAGACATGGGATAGAGTTTCATATTCCCAGATTATGGAATTCCTTTCCACAGGAGGCCCATTAAACTAGTTTAACCTACTGTTTTGCCAGTACTATTTACAGGTTTATCCCAACAGTGTGTAAAATTAACATAACTAAAATCAGATGAGGTGAGTTAAAAACAATAATAAATTATAATAATATAATAAATTTTTTATTTATAACCCGCCCCTCTGCACAACAACAACAACAATTAGTAAGGGGCCCAACAACTCTCCTATGAGGAAATGTTTTCAGATTCACCACAGCTATGTTTTGTGAAGACATGGGATAGAGTTTCATATTCCCAGATTATGGAATTCCTTTCCACAGGAGGCCCATTCCATACTTACCTTTATATTTTAAATATGTCTTAAATGTTTTTTAAATTAGTTTTTAACAGAATTGTTTATTTGATTATTTAAAATGTACTATACATTGTTTTAGTTGTGTTTTGTTTTAACCTACATTGCCACCTTGGTTTGAATAAGACAAGCAGAGGAGACATGGTAGAAGTACATCAGTAGTTACTAGTTGCCATAGATATGTATTGCCTCTAACATCAGGGACAGTATGCCATTTTTACCTCAGTTCCTGGAGAATGAGGATAGGAGGATGCCATGCAGTCATTTCTTGCTTGTGGGCTTCCATGTGTAACAGGTTGGCCATTATGTTGGGCTAGACAGGTGTCTGCTCTGATCTAGAATGCTTCTTCCTATTCTCTTATGAAATGTTTTAAACACTTCAACTCTTAGTGTTTTAGAAGGGAAAGCCAAAATAGAAATACCTACTGATTTCACAGGAGTAGAAATATCTATTAATTTCAAGCTGTTATCTGTGGGTACATCTACATTCTAACAAATCCCCACACTCTTCCTTCTTCTATAATACGGATTTCCTTTTAGGTTTCCCCCCCCAAGTAAACATGTAAGAAAAATTGCTGTACCTATTTTTATTGATTGGATTAGTTTAACCTACTGTTTTGCCAGTACTATTTACAGGTTTATCCCAACAGTGTGTAAAATTAACATAACTAAAATCAGATGAGGTGAGTATTCACAATGTGGTTGAGGCTCAGCTTTAACTAGTCCATGTTGTTGTTGTTTGCCAACTGCCAGTTCTTGTCACTTGATTATGGCCTGACATAAGCAGACTTCACCAAAGCGGTATATCCAGTAACTGCATGATTCTACTTTTTGTCTACATTTCAGACAACATATTTTAAATAATTATTGATATCTGTTCAATTATTTCAACTGGCAAAAGAATTGCTTGTCATTTAACGTTTGAAACTCTTAGAAGAAAGACATAAGAAGTTGTATGAAAACAACTATCCTAGTAGAGCAGAATGAGCACTTGCTCTCCTTCCAAATCTTCACTTAGAATTCACATGGAAATGAACACAATGAACAGCATACACAATCTCTCCCCCCTACACACAGAGTAACAATATGTATGAAGTACTTAAGACACTTTTATAAATTTAATGGCAGATGTGTAACTCTTAATAGTTATTATACAATGCAATGAATCCTTATGCATCAAAATGGTCTTGGGGGCATTCTAAATGTTTGGATAATGCACAATTTGATAATTAGAAACATTATTTAAATAGAAACAGACTAACTTGCAATGACATAGGCCACCCAAATATAATTCAGGCAACGAAAAGACAATTAATTTTGGTTCCTCCCATGTGTGTCCCCCTCTCAATATCCCAGTGACTATTCTTTTTATGAAATGGTAGTTATATGAAACAGAAATGTGGTGAACTGATCACTGCCTGGTTATTGATCTATATGTACTCCATGTACTTTAACATTTCAGCATGAGAACAGTTTATATTGCTGTAAATCCAAAATAAATTTACTGAAAATTTATGTCATGGTGAACCAGATGGTAACCTCATCAGGCCTACCACTGCAGTAGCATAATTATGGTCTTACTCTAAACAACGAACAACAGTGGAACAAAATCTAACACATAGAAAATGGCTGCCACGTGTCCAGAAATTTTAGGTACTCGCCACTATCTGTCAACCCCAACATTTTGCACTGATGACATGGCAAATGCCTGGGATGCAGGGCAGGGTTAGGCGGTTAGGGAGCCAGGTACTGCCTGGGGAGTAATGGAGAACAACTGTGCACTGTTACAGTGGTTGTTACATCTGTTTGTTGAGTTACCATGGATGTTGGTGGGCATCAAGGAGGCCTGTATTGTCCCAAAGTGAGGCAATACTGCTGCCACAGTAGTGGAAACTAGAGCAGTCACCCTGTGGATACAAGAGGCATTGGGGTGGGGATCAAGTAGGATGGTGGTTCCAGTCAGCAAGATGGTAATCCCACAAAAGAGTTGAACAATCCCTAGGCTGCATCCTGGGTTTGAGTCATGAGTGCCATGGATCGTCTAGTATGTGAGCAAGTGAAATGCAGGAACAGAAGAAAACTGATGATGACATGTTTGATCAGTACCATGTGGACTATCATGTCCGGTCTGTGGGAATCTTGATCTATAGGAACTTGGTTGTGAGGAAGGGTAACCATGTTGCTGGATGTTTTGAACATCATTGCTGACCTAGGACAAAGAACACTGTTGAAGAATCTCTTTCTCTAAGTAGAAGCAGTGATTCGATATCCTTATCTTGAAGGGTTTGTAGTTTCTATTGGGTATTGAGAAGATGGATATCATTTTTGAAGAAGAGGTCATGATGAACACTTCCAAGAATTACAGAAAGAGAGCTTAACTTGCAATGGTGAAGGAAGAGGTGGATCAGTGAGCTCGGCATACTCTGCTTGAATATCAGTGGGCCATAGTAGCCCATGGAGTCTCTTGCCCTTGCTTGGTGTACATGTAAACCAAGGATATACTGGGTTGAGCAGATGAAAGTTACTCCCTATTATTCTTTTCCTCCTTTTTATTGTCCTTGTCTCTTCTCTTGGCCTTATCTAGATAAGGCTTTTTGTAAAGTGATAGAGACAGAATGGACCTACAGGAAGTCATAATATGAAGGAGTAGCTGGCAAAGGCAAAGAGTGGAGATTTATCCCATCAAGTGAATCAATACCAAAACAGTTATGATGTCAGGCAACCTGGGGCAAGCAAAAAAATTGCTGGGGCTGACCATGGTCTTTTTCTGAAGATGACACTTGTCCCAAAGTAGACATAATGGCACAGGTCTACAGAGTACTCTCAAATGTGAATAGCATTCTCAAACCATGTTATGAAGCAACTACCTAGTAAATTTTGGACAATGGGCAGGGTGCAATTACTCATGATGTTGGTTTTCCCAAGACGTAGTAACTAAAGACAGGGGTTGTGTCAAGTGGGGATCTTTCCTCCACAACCAGAACACTTTTTGAAGTATTGCTTGGGGGCTACAGGCCCCTGTACTCCACCAGAATGACAAATAGTACAGAGACTTCAAAAAGAAATCATCATCCCACTCCCCCCCCCCCCCCCCCGGTTTGGGATTCAAGGCAGCTTGCAACAGTTAAGAGACATAGGCTTAAAATATGCTAAATACAGAAGTTAGAAATATAATTAAACTGTCTATGAAACTAGTTTAAAACATAACTCTTAAATATGATATAAGAATAATTTCTCTCTTCTTCCATTTCTTCTGGAAGGACCGTCTCCCTCAAAAAGGGAGAACACTAAGAAACAATAATGCTGAGGGGAAAAATCTGGAGATTACTAATGTGAAGGCAGCAATTGTGGTGGACAAAAAGAAACTTGATCTTTCAGCAGGAATCACCAAGGATATGTGAGGAAGAGAAGGGATGGGGCTACTGCCCAGGACATTTTTATTTAACATTATAAAGTTCCAACAGTTCCTGTACAGGTGCAGAATTACCTACGTTTCATTCACAGAGATCACAAAGAAGAGATCCCATAATGGTCATGAGGGGGCAGGCCATAATCTTTTTGGACCCTTTTGTATTTTTCTTTATTAAAATATTTATATCCTCCCTATATCAGAGTGCCATGTAATAAAATCAACCACCAAGGTCTTCTGAAACCACAATTCTGGGGTCTTCCAACATGACCTTTGAGACCTCAGCTAGCTTAGGAGACTTCTGGGTATCTGGCTAGGTGGTTTCTGTTCATTTCTGTTTTATCTCTTTGGTCCAGCATAAGGTAAACATTCTAAAAATTGGTGCTAGATTTCTTTGTGTGGGAGATGGAAACCTTATGAATGATGGCACATTCCCCACACTAGTTTTTCCAGTCTAGACTGGTGCTGAGGTGAGCAACTGCATGTACAATGCTGGGACATGTCCATTCTGCCAAACTCTGCCACCCAGGTCCATAATGCATACTAAGTCAGCTCTTTCACACACAACTAAGATATACCACCTTCTTTGCAGGTACATCATTAAATTGTCACTGAGATTGGGGCCCTGTCTTATTTAAGCACTCTCCTCCTCCAGTCAGACTGCTTTAAATATGAACTAGAGAGTAGGATCCTTGCTTTTTGCTGAAATTATTGAGGGATACAAACAATACAGAATCTCATCTAAGATTATAGAAAGACAGCAGCACCAAAAGGTAAGGAAGGGATATAAGAGAATATTTTATTTGCATGAGGTTTAATATAAACTGAAAATCCATGGTCTATGAAGGATACAAATGATGACACCATTTAGACTGTAGGTACAATACAGAATCTGCAATACTGATCTTTCCATGTGCAGAGGTATAATTTTATTCTATCAATAACTGAAGGTGACAGAATATAGTTCCAAGTAGTGGGTATTTTTTTGTTGATCAGTGCCATCTTTTATCATGGGGTTTTATTTATGGTGAGACAAACTGTAACCAAACCCCTAAAGAATACTTTCCTCCGCTCGTCATCCTTAACAAAACAAAACAAAACAACTCTGAATGGATATCTGTAATGCAAGAATCCCCCTGCTATCTATCTATTTGCCTGACTTCTAATAGCTATAATTGACATGTCTGTACTCGATCCATGGGGCACTGAAGCAGTTAACTCCATATTAATTTTATTTATGTCCACATTATGATCAAGTTGTCATTAAAATAAGTGTGGGGTTGTTGTTATTTATACTTACTGCAATTTGACTTAAGTGGAATAAATTTGTTTTGATACTGCACAGGAGTTTACATTTCTCTTTAACATAACATTTTTATAATGGCATTGTTACCAGTTAATTTCTATATGCACAGCAGGCAGTGTCAACATTCAGGTGAGTGATGAAGGTGATAGTACAAAAGCTCTGAAAGAAGCTTCAAAAATTATTGTTTCTCTCAACGATACAGTTATTAATAATGAATCAAATATATAATTGTTTTGTATATAATTACATCTGACATTTTCTTGTAATAAATAATAGCAACATTTTGGCCTATCTTAGTTAATGAATGAACTTGTTCCCTAATAAACTATAAATGTATCTTCCAACAGAAAGAAAAAATACACCAATAATTTTATGACAAGATGTTCTGATTCAACAATTTTTTTCAGTCATGCTCAAATTTTTACCATATATAAGGATAAACCAAATTATTATTATGAAATCAATGCCAGCTCTAGTGTTAGGCTTTGTGATGACCTAGGTGTAATACCAAGCTTCTCATCCATTTCAGGCAGCCACGTGGCTTTTCAAACTCCAGTAGCACATCCTCTTTCTAATAGCATGCTGACGTACAGAGATGTGCAAATCTACAAGGTCTGATTTCCAACATAGATACTGCTGTTTTACTGATGCACAGTCATCCTAGTTCCTTCTTATGGCCAAACCTACCTGGTTTACTTTGATATATTAGCAAATACAAAATCACTTGCAACTAGACCAGTTAGATGGAGGAAAATAATGTAGATCTAAGTGTTACACAATATATATGTGTGTTGTTTTGCCATTGCCTTCCTCTGAGGCTGAGAGTGTGGGACGTGCCCAAGGTCAACCAGTAGGCTTCCATGAACTCTGATCTCCAGAGTCATAATCCAATGCTCAGTCCACTACACCATGCTGGCTCCTTATATTTAATACTTGCTTGTTTATTGGCCAGGGCTGAGCAAAATATGCATGGGCCACTTACACCAGCCAGGTTGTTTTTGTGGCTTCAGACACATAGAACCATGATTTTTCTTCTGGGGGGGGGGGGGGGGAATCCCCATTCCAGAACAAAAAATAGCTACCTCTATATGGTGGGATTTTAATAAATAAATAAATTGAATTGCTTTTTTTCTGGAAACCTCAAAGAAGAGCACTTCTCATTTAAAATAGGCTGTAGCCCCCACCCCCACATTTTTAAAAACTAATTTTTAAAAAACTAGAAGTCATTTTCTGGTCCCTTATGTTTTTTTAGTCTTTGGGGGGTTGCAGACTGCCAGAAATAGTGTGAATTCAGTCCACTTTTAGGGTTAGGGTTAGAGTTAGGGAACCATGGGAACTGTATTTTATTGTGGCATCAGAGTTGTCTGACAGAGAAGGCTCAATGTCTCAGAAAAATAACAGTTCCCATGATTCCCTAGCACTAACCCTAACCCTAAAAGTGGACTGAATTCACACTATTTCTGGCAATCTGCAACCCCCCTTTGTTTCCTGGCAGTCCATCTAACCGCTGGAGGGACATTAAGCAGTTGCCCATTTCTGCTCTAGATCATTGCAATAATGAGCAGAGACAGATTCTGCAATGATCTATGGCAGGGGTAGGCAACTTTTGCTTACCTGGGGCCGGTCCGCTGGTCCTGAGGTCTTCCACGGGCTGGGGGGGGGGAATGGCGCATGTGTATACTTCCAGCATACTGCGCATGTGAGTCATGGCCACCATTTTGTTCTCAAAAATGGTGCCGTGACTTGCTTGCGCACACACCGCAGTACTTCACATGTGCAAACGAGTCGCGGCCGCCATTTTGTTTTCCAAAATGGTGGCCATTACTCATTCACGCATGCGCAGTACTCTGGTGCATATGCAAATGAGTCGCAGTGCCATTTTGAAAAACAAAATGGTGGCCGCGACTCGCGCAGCAAGACCGGGCTGGTCCAAAGGCCTCGGGGGGGGGTGGATCCGGCCTCTGGGTCGTAGGTTGCCGACCCCTGATCTATGGTCTCTGGTATGTACTCCTGTCTGATGCTGTGTAGTGGAGAACCTTACAGGTACTCCAGCTTAACATTATAATATCCACTTATCTGGCTGCTTTTCTTGTAGAAAAAATGGAGGTGGGAGACCAATAACCCACCCTTTAAAAGTGTACAGTATATATTTTTCAGACAATTTCAAGGCTGTAGTCTTTGCACATTTTAAAACAAATGAGAGCGAATGAGTAAAAACAAGCAAAATCTAAGAACTATTAACCAGTAAAAGTAGCATATATAATTAAGACCTTTCAGTTAAAAGTCAAATAAAACAAACACTTTTAAACCCTCTTAAAAATAACAAGAGGTGAAGCCTTCCATATATCTCTTGGGAAGGGATCCTATATGTTAAGTGCATCACTGTGAAGGCTTTACTACAAGTATTAATCAACAGATCTTAATAGCAGGCTGGCTTCTGACAATGATTTTATGGCAGCAACATAAGGATATGTGGTCCCATAAACAATACAGACTCTAAATATGTAAAGGTTTAAAGATAAAACCTGCACTTCTAATGGGTCTGTAATTATAACCAGTGCAGTTAATATAGAATTAGTGTAATATAATCTGAATTGGTCTCCAATTTTGGTACCAACATTGTTTTTGAACTAACTTCCAGAACCTCTAGCCAGTATGGTCAACAGTCTGGAATGCCACCAACCCATTAGGAAAAACTTGTTATTTTATTTTTTACTACTGTAAGAGCTGTTTGAGAGTGAAATAAATTGCTTCAGAGTGCAGTGGATTTTCCATCTTTAGACATCTTTAAAGAGAGGTTGGATTGGCATCTTCTAGAAGTGTAGGGCCAGGGTCATGGATGGTGACCAGAGGCAGAAGATAAGTCAGGAAACATCCCAAGTATGAACAAAACAAGGCTGAGCTCAAAAAATCCAATGGGCCAAAGGCAAGAGGCAGAGCACAATAAGGCAGAGCTCAGGGAGCACAATAAGGCAGAGCTCCAAGAATCCAAAGGCAAAAAGCAGAGTCAGGGAACAGATAAGGTCTAAACACAGCAAGGCAGAGTTCCAGAAGCCTGATGGGCCAGAGGCATGAGGTAGAGTTAGAACACTGAACAGATCTAAACACAACAAAGCTAACAAGGTAAAATGAAACCAGGGGATCTACAAGCAACACAGAAGACCATCTTGCTGTGGCAAGGGTTGAGAGGCCAGTGCAGCCCTTAAATGGCTGTACCTCCAGCTGCAATGCATGAATAGAGCCAGCTGTGCCTGTTGGCTTAGCCCTGATCCTTCTAGGACTCTGGAAGCTCAGGCCTGATCCTACAAAGACTTTGGGGGCAGGACACCAGCAGCCAGAAGTCCTATCCTGTAATGTTTTATACGGGGGGACCCTTACAGAAATGCCAGACGGTCTAGTCCTGGCTGGGTCCCTGTGTGAGACACAAGGGGCAAACAAGCCAGGTCCAGCTATCAGTTGGATATCGCCGTAACCCACAAATGCAGGGTCTTGAGGCGAAGCTGAGGTCAACCATGGTAAGGTAGTTCAAATATAGGCATAATCCAACAAAAGGATCATGAGATGATGCCCAAGTAAAACACAGAGCATCTGTCCTAACATTAAGGAACGTGAAGAGCAAAGTACTAGAAAGCACAGAGGACAGCTGTAACAGGAATAACTGCTGGGTTCCATACAGCTAGGACATGTTTGGTCAAGCCAGAAACAGCTATATGTTTCTTTGTCTCCTATACTTGTGCCAGGCCCAGCAGAAACCAGTTAGCACAGCCTTCCATTTGTTATAAGCAGGATTCTTCCTCCTGAAAAGTCTGGTTCCTTGAAGCATATACTCCATCAATGGTTGAGTATCTATGCCCTCTGATACCAGTATTCCTTAGGCTTGGGCCCAGCCACCCTCTCTCTCTCTGATTCTGCAAATAAGGCACCTGGAGCTGTTGAGTCAGAGATCTTGTCCTTTAATCCCTCAAGAGTCTCTGTTCCAAGATAGGCCAGGAGTTGGTACAAACATTCCCAGTGTGAGGGGCCCCAGCAGATGGTATTTGGGAACCGAGTTCCTTGGTACAGAGAACCTTGGTGTGGTGCTGGGTACCAGGACTTCTCTCAATGTGGTGATGGCTGACAGTGTTTCTGTGGTGTGAGAAGGACACTGGTACAGATTGGTGGACTACTGATTTAGTTGGATAATGTCCGGACAAAACATGATGATAGGGGATTTCGTATATATGCCCCCCAACCACATATTAACAGGGATGCTGTGAACTATTATAAGTATCCTGCAATAGGGAGTGGTAGGGGGAATAATATTAGTCATGCCCTTCATACCGATGAGCAAATGCTAAATCTCTAGAGTCCTCTTGAAATCTGCCATGCTCGCTGGACCTATGTCTACAGACTCAGATCGACAATGCCCAACTGGCAAATGAGATCTTGAGGGGGAGGATGGAGACAGGAACTGCTCACAGGTGTTGAGGTGGTGAATGAATTGGAGAAGGGCTCTTCAAGCAACAGGGTTCAGGGGAGGGGGGAGGAACCTGACTGTTTCTGGTGTGCGGAGCTTTGAACCGCAGGCATGGCCAATTTAAGTTTAAGATCTCCCCATCTAAGGGCAACTCCAGATAAACCATATTCAGAAAGTCCAGGCATGGCTTGCACTAAATGTTCCTCTGATATCGTCACCATTGGATGTGCCCCTACTCAGAATCTCAGGGACTGGCCACAGATCAGGTCTCCCTGTTACTGGATTGCTTGTCTCTCTTTCTCTTCATGTATCTGTACTTTTCTATTGAGTGTGTGGTAGACAGCACTATGTCAAGTGAGTGGCCCAGAATTAAGGGCACAGTCTGTTGAGTAGGCATGGATCGGTCAGGAGTGACATTTGGATGTGAGATTTTGGCAGCACTCAAGGTTGAGGTCCTGGAAAACTCACACCCTTGGTACCGAGGGTCGAATCCAAAGCCTTCAAATTCAGAGTTAGTATCAATGCAGATGTGGTCCGCTTAGGGGATCCAAGAGGCTCTGTATTGGTGGGCCACTTAGTTGAATGGCACAAATTTGAATCCAAATCCATCTTAGATGCAGTAACCACCTTTGGTGGAACAGAAATCATAGTAGTGAGACAGTTTCAATGCTTGCTTATATAGAAGAGATTTTAAACAAGACCCCTGATTCAGATTCTCAGATTCTCACAGTCTCAAAGGATGGCAAAGGCTAACCCCTCTGAACAAATCTTAACAAGTAAACCTCATTATCATTTCACCTTAGGGGCACCATAAGTTAAAAAACTACTTGAAGGCACACAATAATAAACTCTTTCATAGCTCTCCCTTTCCTCTGAGTTTGTCCTTTCCCATTGCAACCACCAACTGCCTATTAGCCTTCTACTGTTCACCCATTTGTGATCTAAACTGTTTTCCAGGGTCAAGTATTCCACCATGGCAATTCATTCTATTCATCGGCAGTTCAGTGATGTCAGTCTCAACCACTACTACTTATAGTAGATACTTTTTAAGATCTGCAAGCAAGTCCACATAGTCCCTAAAAATGCCATCTTACCAAACAGTAAACAGTAATTCTCTCAGCATTATTCACAACGATCTGGTTAGGTAGGATGAAATTATTATCCCCATTAATTCAGATGAAGGGTTGCATCTCTCAGTGTGGTTTGCCTAATTAATTCTATGCAGTGGTTCCAGCAAAGGCAAGAGCTACAATACACTTCTCAGAAATCAGAATCTTAGTTTCCAAGTTATGTTAGCTATTTCAAGTATTGACTGTTTTGTTTAAAGAGTACAATCCTATTCAAGTTTATACTTAGCAACCTTATGTACAAATCACTGAGCAAATGACCCTGTACTACTACAAGAAACGTGTGGATAGGGTCGACTGGGTTTTGAAAAATGAACCCTTAAAAGTCAAGTTGAATGGAAAATAAAGCCAAAACTATGCATCAGGGTAGATCCAATTCTGCATGTTCATTATGCATATATTAAATTATGCAAACCTGATTTCAGCTTTATTGTTGTTCCGCTCCTTCAAGTCAACTCTGGATTATGGTGACCTTATCATATATATATATGTATGAGATACACCATACAGGCTACTCCAGCTTACAAACTTTAAAATGATTTATATTTCATTTGCTAGGCAAGAACTTCCACTGACCCAGGTAGCAAGCATCTATATATCTACCTATCCATCTGTTTGCCTATTTATCTAAAGCATTTGTTTGTCATGTTGGAGGCCACCAGGGCTCCTCAGGCAATACAAAACAAATAAAGTGAGATTTAAAAAAAAAGTTTATTAAAAACGCATTAAAATAAGTGTGTAAAAACCAGTTTTAAATACATATTGGTTTAAAAGAGCCCAAAAAGCCACAGCGGGTTTCAAGAATCTTTGACCAGATTTCCTACTCAGCCATGTAACCCTCTGAGTGATCTTGGGTAAGCCACATGCTTTCAGCCTCAGGGGAAGTCAATGGCAAACATCCTCTGAAGAAAACTTGTCAAGAAAACTCTATGATAGGTTTGTTGTAGGGTCACCTTAAAACAGAAATGACTTGAAGGCACACAACAACAAGCCAGAAGTAACAAGACAATCTTAGCATTATCTAATATAATGCCATGTATTTTGGGTGTCCTATTGTGCCTTAATTGGAAAACAAGAGCCCTACTGAACCCTAATTACAAAACAAGATAAACTGAGATTAGTAGGATAAATAGAATAGAGGAACTGGAAATGGTGTTCATTATAAACAAGAGATACTGTAAAGTAATGGTGGGCAATTTTGGGGCCTCCAGGTGTAGCTGATCTGCAACCATCTCTTGCCATGGACTGTGCTGGCTGGGGATGATGGAAGATGTAGCCAGAAACACTTAGAAGAGCCCCAAGTTTTCCATTCCTGCTGAAAATAGTAAAAAACAAACAAAACAAAAACAAAAACAAAAACCATCTCTGGTGGGGTGAGATGGCTTTCCCAGATTCTTCCAACTGAATGATCTTATTCAATATGAATCAGTTTGTCTAAACTCCTCAGAGTTTGGACCCCACTAGTCCAAATAACAGACAAAAGAATTAGCATGGTCAGCGCAGATGGAAGGTACAAAATTCCACACATTTCTACTTCCTTTCTAAACTCCTGATTTCAAACCATTAATGTGAAATTTGGTTCCTAGATGTACACTCTGAACCCTTTCCAGGATGCATTTAAAACCTTGTGAGCTAGAAACTTGGTTTTCATAAAATGACAACTACACTCTCATTGGATAACTAGAGATTTTACTGGAAGCCAAATTTCCAATGTATGCAAGTACTGTACAAAGAAAGGTCCCTGACCTTAAAAGGAGGAAAGCAGTTTGGCAAACACTGCCATCTCCTGGCTACTTTGCTTAAATTTACTAAGCTGCCTCATCTAACAAGTGAGCGGGAACAAAAATGTTTTATGTAATTAATGAATAAATGAAAGGGATAAATGGTAGCTGCATTAAATAGAAATAGATAAAGAAATTATCCAGGGAAATATGAGCCCTTTTAATGTAAAAGTGTGCATTAGTCTATTATATGGGCTCTCTTGCACACAGCATGGAAGTGCCAAACTATATATATTAGCTTGTCTAGGAGAACAACCTGTATAACTGCTGGGCATCTTGCTGCTGCTTCTCACTCTCCTGGGATTGTATGTTGGCATATTTTCAATAAAACACCTTCTTAGCAGTAATGGGCCACTGTTCTCATTTCGGTGGTCCCCAAGGTTTCATGATACAGTACTGTATATATTTTTAGCTGACTTATCATTTAAATTCACATCTATCATTTTAAAAATGTTTAAAATATACAGCAATTTTAAAAAGCTTCTATACATTTGCAAAAGGGGAAAAACACAGAATAATTAAATCTCCTAAATTACAGATAATTGGTGTTGTTCCGTAATACATGTTTTGTGATAAAGATGCTTGAGGTGAGAGGTAAGGGCAAATACAGATGCTGCAATTTAATGGAATTACTCATGACACAAATAAAGAGAAGAATTGTCAAAGGAGTGCCTTGAGATTTCTACATTTCTATAAAAGTTAATGGGTGTCACAATAGCTAAATCTATATAACCATTTCTAAAATGTGTTTTGCTGGGTGGTAACAGGAAACAAGGAAGTCTAGGTCCATAATGTGATGCACTAGTCCTTAGAATATTCCCATTAATTTCCATCAGACTCATGCAAAGTAACAGCTCTGGGGTTAGCTGTGTGAGTCTCTTCTAATATCTGTTGACTGCTATGATTTTTGCTAAGAAATCCCAGTTATCCTTACAGGATAACTTTTTAAACACTACCTGTATGATTACATTTTATCCAACTACTACTGCTCTGTAAAATTAGAAGATTCTAAATCTAAAACCTCATGGTCTAGCTTTTCAGGCTGTCCTCTGTCCCAAAGGAGGGACACTGTAAGTGAGAGAAATCTGCCATTCACATTAACTCTCCACCACTTACGATGCTACTGGACATGTCTGGACTTTGTGCTACCCTTCAGTGTCACCCCTTTAGTTAATTCAGCTAATATTCCACCATTAACCCCTTAGCTTTCCATACATGAACAGCTTGGCTGTGGCAGGCTACGTATTAAAAACCACTCATGTAGCATAAGCAAGTGAGCAAAGCCATGCAGCAAAGGGAATAACCAAAAACGTCATCTCACGATTCCTGGCTTTCCCAGGAGAGTGGGTGGGCTGAGCAAAGCAGCGTATTTTATAGAGGACAATCTAAAGCCTCCATTAACATAAAGTAGTAAGGAGCAGTAATAGTAAAAATGATTAAATTTGCTAGAAAACACTTTGTAACATAATATACATAAGTAAAAAAAAATACATTGTAAAGTGAATCTTCCTTACTCAGAAAAAAAATCCCTTTTAATAGTTCTACACCTTTAAGATGTAATAGTTTGGAAAAGTCCTAAGGTATAATTATATATCTTGGCTTGGCACATTAACAGCTATTCCCTTCATTTACTGATTTCTTTTTACTGGTCAATTTACTATTTTACTACGCTGTGCTTACCGGCCTATTTCACAGGATCACCATCTTCATGAAAAAAATGAGTTGGAGAAAGAATAGCAGAATGCTGCTTGAAATCCTAGCAAGAGACTGGAACGTAGCAAATAGCTGCATAAGAATATGGAAAGTCTGCCTGCCTGTCTATCTATCTACTTGACCTACCTATTCAAATATAATGGGGGGGGGGAACTGCAGGGAAAATGTGCCTATAAGAAAGCAGCAATCTCAAATGTGAACACATGCAAGCCAAATCACATTCATGTGGAGCATGCTGTCCTCACAACAATTGCTAACATATATAAAAACTAATTATGCCCCTAAGAAGCTAAATTAAAATGGGGTGTTGGGGGGTGGGGTAGAGACCTGCTGCCATATTTCTGGAAAAGAGATAAATCACCGCATATGAGATAAGATAGGGACATCTGAATGCCACATGTACAACATTGGGGAGGGGATCTTGATGTGTCAGGATCTATGGACGTTATCACACGTGTGCCACAATTCGAAAATAAAGTGGAAATGACAAATTCCGAAAATAAACCGAAAATAAACCTTGATTCCGCAAATGGCTTTCACACATAATTACCTTAATTGCGCATTTAAGCTAAGCCCCCACTGAAACCGCATTTAACGTTCACACACAAGTGAGAAAATCCCGTACATGTACTAGAAATGATCTTCTAGCACATGCGCACTATGCTCGCCATGGCTGTCACTCGCTGCAGCTTTCACCCCTTCCCCAGGTTGTCCGCGGAGCAGCTGGCCCTCCGCACGGCCGGCGCTCCGAGGAGGACCTCCTCGCACATTCTGCGGCGGAAGAGTCGGCAAAGGTGCGCCGCAGCCTTTTGCGGCGCACCTTCGGCGACTTGTGAAAGGAGTGCCAATTTAGCGCTCCTTTCAGGGGTGGTGAAGCTGCGCCGCAGTGCCAAGGTGTGGGGCAGCCCACGTCCGCCCATCCTTCAAGCCGCCGAAGGTGCGCCGCAAAAGGCTGCAGCGCACCTTCGCCGACTCCACCGCCACAGCGTGTGCAAATGCTGCGGCGGGAGGTCCTTGCCGGAGCGCCGACCGTGCGGAGGGCTGGCTGCTCCGAGGACGACCTGGGGAAGGGGTTGGAGCGGCGATCATGCGGCTGCCCCTCCCCTTCCCTACCCCCAAGACGGCCCTTTAAGCCATCTGCTGAGGGGGAAGGAGACCCCGTGGAACCATGGGAAAATGCGGGGAAATGCTTCCAAATGCGCATTTGGCTATCACATTACGGTAAATGCAAATTTATCTTAATTGCACATTTGCATTTCCTCCAAACAACCGAATTTCAAAAGATCTCGGATAACACCAGTTTCTCTCCACTTTCTGTCCAGTTTCTGTGCGACGTCGTGTGAAAACAGTTTCTGTTTGGGTTTTGTGTGGATTAACCAGCAGATTTGCCCCCGTGTGATCACGTCCTATGAAAGTTTGGACCACTTGCTTGGATAAAGCTTGAGAAGTCCTAGATTCAGTCATCTTGTTAAGACGTGTGCATATTAGAATCCATTAGATTCTGAAACTTTTGAAAGAACTGGACAACTCTTTCCCCAGTGAGTTTCTATTTTAGTGCTTCCCCACTAATGGAAAATGCTGAAATACAGAATCATTGCTCTGCTATAAGAGAAAGAGAACCCAAACACTCTATGCTGTAAAGATTTTTAAGAAGCTAGTAGAAGATGGCATGGCAGCCCCATTATCCTCCTTCTAGTATACCTAGATAGTTACAGTCCAAGAAGGCATATCACTCTAACTGACAGCTAGCCCATAGTGTCACTAGTGTAATGGTCAATTCCTGATGGTTTTGTTCTTAAATACAATTTGTTTAAGCTTAATATTGATACCTCTTTTATTATGGCAGAATAATAATACCATCACCAATCAGGGTTCAAAGGTTTATTCACTGAAAGACAACAGATGTCTGCAACATGGCAACATATTTGGCTTACACAACAAGCAAACCAAACCACATTTCATCAACAGTGGCTCTATCTGACCTATGTTTTACTTCTCCTTTGAAAGGCAGCTCCTTCAGCTACATAGTAACTTCCACCTTGATCCTGGGCCTCTCTTTTTAGCATTTCCTGATAGAGAAAAAGCAATGGCAATTGAATTAACAGTGCAGCTTCCTGTAGTGCCCTAGGTTTTAGTTGGAGAGTGACCAACACTGCTCAGCTGTAGTAAGATCTGAAGAGCTTACAGCCTGAGGTGATAGTATGGCTGGAGGCAGTTCTTGTTTTACATTGCCTCTGTGGGGAACGGCAGTTTTAGCTGTTGAAATGTGGTTACAGAGACACACAAAAAAGCTGTAGTGGTGGGCAAAACTGGAAGAAACAAAATCATTTGTGTGAAGCAACCTGTTATGTAACACATATTGCTAGCAACATAAACATGCCAGAGAAGCTCAGATGCTGTTCTAAAAAATGTTCTATATCGCACCGTTGAGGCAAGTATTCCTCATTAGTGTACCAGATCTGACAATGCCTAATGTTTCCTGTTGATAGATACCAGCATGTATTGACATAAGTTTCATGTGTTTCTTTTTGAGGCTTGTGGTTTAGTAGTTTGTCAAAACAGGATACTATTTAAATATACAAAAGTTACCAACTGATGCTCAGAAGAAGAGATATGGGTGTGCCACATCCCCAGCTATATTTGTGGATGAAGAAACTAATAACATTACCCTGTTTTGTTTAAAATCTTTTTAAAACCTCTGACAACATGCTATATTTATATATTCAGCTTGGAAGACAACCACTAAAGCACAGTAATTGTTGCTTTCTATTAGTTGCTGAATACATGCAATTCATTTGCCAGTAAAATCGTCTAAACTCAACTCCAATTAAACAAACAGAAACACCTGCTTTACACATATATCTTTTGGTACCTCAAGGGGAAAGATTAATCAGTGTAACAATGTTGTACAATCTGGTTCATGTGTCCGTGCTAACAATACAAATTTATTGATTTACAAAAGGGGGAAAAGTACATAAGAGATAGAAACACCATCTAATCTTCTAATGCATTCCTCTTTTTTTTAAAGAGAGGAAAAGGGAAAGAAAGCAGGGCTTTTAGAAAAATAGAGGGGAGCTTTCAAACTGACAACATTCATAACAAGCCTTAAATAGCATATTCCTACCATTAGAATTTCATTTTTGCATCCTATGTTTTCCATTCTTTGGGACATTAGAATGGTTGTTAAAAGTTGTATGCTGTGAGTTCTCAAAAACTGGCAGACCAGAATTCATCTGGGTTGCCAAAACTAATGAAGAATACGACTAATGGAGAAAGGAACAAAGAAGGTGTATCTTATCTCCAATTATGTGGCTGATCCTTTCCCCTCAACAGTAATGATTCATATAATACCTTCAATCTACAAGGCTAGTAACTTATTGGAGTTCCTCTTTTCATTTCTTTCATTTCTTTTTTTAAAAGGTAAACAAATGGAGTCTGAGAGTGTATGATTTGGCCAAGGTCACATACAAAATGTATGACTATTCTGGTATTTCAGTTACTTAAATTACTGGACCACATTAGGTTTTGTGATATAGATGGACTGCTGTCTTTTTTCATGTGAGGCACATCCAACAGGCATGACACAAAGTACTGTGGTGGTCCTAAAGAGATTCCTTCTATTACACTTAACATGCCACAAGCCACCAGGATAAGTACAAATTGTGTAATGCAAAAGACTGATGATGAAATAAACTATTTGGTTTATTTTGCATCATGGGTAGCTAACTGTTGAAATGGTATAATGCCACAAAGACCCACGACCAGTGCCTTTCTCTCTTTCAGCCAGTGTTTTACTAGCCTTTAGCTTCATGCCCTTCCTGCAACAGTAGCTCAACTGCTAAAGCTTGATCTTGGATGTAGAAAGTCACCAAGCCTCTTACTGAGAAGGCAACCTAAATCTGCAGCCAGCCCTGCTCCTGGACATTCCCACCCACTCCCTGTCCAACTATTCAGTCCTAAGCCAGCTAAGCTAGATGCTGGTATCTAGACTGAGGTCTACGGATACGTAAGACACACACTTGGGTACATCTTGAAAATATTTTTTCTTAATTGTTCAGAGTCAAAGATTCAGCATGATGATGAAACTCTGCATGTATGATGACAGCAGCACGTGCATATGTCTTCCAGTTCTTGACTATATTTTTTAAGAAGTAAGAATGTAGGTCACAGTCATAATTATCAACAAACACAACATTTGAGATATTTTATAGGAAGAGGACTTACAATTCAGAAAACCTAGCAAGCCAGCACTGAATCATTTCCTCAGCAGTTAACTTTCTTCATTGCCATGGCTATATATAACTCAGATCCTCAATCTGCTCCAACATGACAACACTTAATGTTGCATTACTTTGAGACAGCTACCATCTCTGTGCTTCAAAGATCTCCCAGGATTGAGACAAACATGCATTAGAAATGTATATTCTACTCTTCATGCCCTAATTGAAGCTACACAACTTCTTAGGTTTTGTTTTCTCACAGTCTTCCATTCTCTTTCCTCTTTTATGTACAGCCACATCCAAGTTGCCCTTAATATTACCTCTAATACAGTTACTGCCAGCATTTCAGGACCACTCTGCCAGAATCTCGGCAGTTCAACCAATTCCCATTTCCTCCTTAAACAGCCTGTAATCAAGAAGTCATCCACCAGCTCCCCGCAAAGACACTTATAGCTAACTACACTTTCATGTCTTTTCTCTTTTCTAAGTTTCATGAGCACAGTGACTGAACATTTCAAAGGAATAAATGGAAGTGCTCTTCCTAGGTCTAAAATGGGAGAAATGGCCACATGACATCTAAACAAGGACATGGGACTCAGTTCAGGTCTTCTTGAGCAGAATTCCTATGACATTTAAATTCTTAGATGAGCAACTCCTAACATAAGCATATTGTCACAAAAAAAAAAAGTATTTTTGCCAATGGACATGGTGTGCAACACATTTCTGAACAGATCATTGTTGCTGTTATGTGCATTCAAGTCAACACCAACTTACAGTGAGTCTATCATAGAGCTTTCTTGGAAAGATTTATTCAGAGGTAGTTTACTATTGTCTTGCTTGGAGGCTGAGAGTGTGTGATGCCCAAGGTTACCCACTGGGTTTCCATAACTAAGAAGGGATTTGAACCCTGGTCTACTGGAATTTTAGGGCCTGAACAGACTGCCAGAAATAATCCATCTTGAGACCAATTTAACTGCCCTGGTTCAGTGCTAGGGAATCATGGGAACTGTAGTTTTTTGTGGCATCTGAGCTATCTGACAGCAAAGAAAAAACTACAGTTCCCATGATTCCCTAGCATTAAGCCAGGACAATTAAAGTGGTCTCAAGATAGATTATTTCTGGCAGTCTGTTCAGGCCCTTAGTCCAACATTCAAACCACTTCACCATGCTGGACTGAAGAGATGGTGATAAAATGTCAAACATGCTCTTAAATAAGGACACTGCTATTTGAGAAGTTCTGAAACATTCCTTAGATGTAACTTCTTCTGACAGAACTTAGCAAGGCTTATGCAAGATTTATTTCTCAAAACTCACTATGGCATGGAAATGTTTGTGTTTGTCCAGTTTGTGTTCTGCATGTACTCTCTGCTCATACATGAAACAGGATTAGACTTGTGCTGATATTATACAGTGAAGTACGCATTAGATTTGGACCTGACAAACTGGGACACGGGCCCCAGATAAACCATGGATCTTATGGACAGCCCTTAAAAAAGTCAGCCTCAGTATAAAATGGGAATAGGAATGGACTACTGTGTTCGAAACATTCCAAGCATGCTGAAAACACTCTAGGTCTGACTAGGCATCATACAAGGTATCATACATAATAATATGTGTAGGCAAGATGTAACAATATGATCCCACCGCAACCTCCCTGCACATGTAGGGATCTCATTCCAGAGATCTGAAAGGTTAGTCCTCCTGATGATGCCAAGACTTCTACTTGTGCTCCGAAAGAAACATGAGTAAAAACCCTTGGGCATCTCCATTTGACAAAGGAAGGTTAGGATGAAGTGAGCACACATGGTCACATTGCTATTACTTCTTTAGACATGACACCTGAACAGGGATTGTGTAGAAGTACTTTTTCAAATACGTGCTCCTCCTGAAACAGAGTGAATTACATTTTACAAGTACCTTTTATTTGTATAGATTCCTTTCCAACACAGATATACTAATTGTCCAGTTCATCTCTCCAAAGTCATGGATTGATTTTGAAGTCACAAATTAAAACAAAGCAATGCATGTAAATAATGGAAATCCTTTTAAATTGTTCTTGCAGCTACACAAACCTTAGGCATCTCCCACTCTCACATCCTAATTTTCCATGCTAAGTCTTCCACATATCACAGTATTTGTCCAAGCTTATTATCACTGTTTCCCCCCTCCATAATCTGGTGTACTAATGTTGCAACAGCACCTCCACCCAAAGATTAGCAAATAAAAGGTTATATGATAAACTAACAAATTCAATTTATTATTAACGAGAGTATTTATGCAATTCTGATATCTACATACACATAGAGGCATTGATGTAGCTGGCAGTGTTGACGTGTCAGCAGGGTACTCTTCTATTCTTTCATATTTGCTTTCCAAATATTAATGCCTCTGCAACTTTTCTATTATCGTTATTAACCAAATTAAGCAGTTGGACTAATGTGTAACACAGTAAGAGTTGGGATAGGAGGGAAATAAAACCCCACCAGTACTAAGAGCACTCAAACAATAACCGTGAAAAACACTTATAATTCTTGTATTGTCAGTGCTGGAATATTCAGCTGCTACAATTGTTTATGAAACCAAAACCAAATTGTGATAGCAATATGTATTATTTTGTAAGAGCAAAGTGATCTTCAAGTAACTTGTGGGGAAATGGAAACCCAACATAGCTACAACTGAGACTGCCGTCAGATTGAATTCTGGATAGGTCTTGGGGAAAAGATAATAGAAACCTTTTGTGTTTCCTCTTAGAGGTGGTCATAACTGTGGAAATTCCTAAGAGAGCCACAAGTTAGAAGTTTCCTTAAAAAGCACATGGATAGTCCTTGTATCCACCTGCTCCCTTTTTATCCTGTACAGCTGCTATTTACTCTGATAACTGGATCTGAACAACTTTATGGCATTCTGAGAGTAATACTCAGCTACCTTTTTTAAAAGAAAGACATCTCAGTGTCCTGGCTTGTTAATAGACAGTTTTCCTAATCTCCTGTGACAGAAAAGAACTAGCTCCAGGTGATCACACAAGGAAGCATTTAGAAAGATTTTGTTTTAGGGCAGTACTAAGGAGGTAAAGCATATTCCACCAGAATGTAAAGAATCATTTATTTCAACAGGCATGGTGATTAACTGGTTGTACAAAACGTTCTTTAAATGTGGTTCATGAGCTGCACTTTTATTATGTTTCAAAATATTTTATACTGTTTTAAATTAGTAACATTTTAACTGGTTTTTAAACTTTTTATTATTAGGTTTTTAGCTGTACTATGTTTTAATTGATGGTGTCCTGTGGTGAGAAAATGGCAGAACATAATAAAGTACAATAAAGCAAATTAACAAATATTTGCACCCTTTCTCCATTCTTGACAATAAGGGGAATCACTTCAAGGCATATCATCCCCAAAATTGCCATCTGCCACAAGATTTTTCACCTGTGAGAAAAGACCAGCAGTTTTTTCATCATCAATGGCAAAACTTCACCAAAAACTATTTAAAAACAAACAAACAAACAAACCCAAAATCATGGAAAATTTCTCATAATCTCGCCTAGCAAGAAGAAACTTGTAAAAAAAATTTCATTGTCATGTGCAAACACAGTAAGTGGAGATACTTTAGTACATATTATCTACAAATAATGAATGTAGGTATATATCAGGAAGATATTCTGTAAAATGTGCAAGGTTTTTAATAGCTTGGTTGAAAAACTTTCTATGAAATCAGAGAATCCTATTTCATTGGGGCAAATAAATACAGTTATTCCACCACATTTGCAGGTTAAGCATTCATAGATGTGGTTATTCACAGATTACTGTAGTTGCCACCATCTCCACTACAGTCCTGTATGTGACCAAAAAAAGTCCTCTCTAGGTATTTCAAAGTTCTCTAGTGTGATTCTATGATCAATTTGGCTATAAAATATCCCACTTAAAATATTTTTTTCTCTATAGCATATAGAGTGTGTGATACATTGTCTTTAAACCAACCCTTTGCAAGTCCTTTAATGCATAGTGGCAACAAAGCCAACTGGTTAATGTGATGCCCTGAACATACCGTATATACTCATGTATAAGTCGATCTCATCTGTAAGTCGAAGGCAGGTTTTTTGGGGGGGAAATATGGATTTTTAATATGGCCTGTGGATATGTTGAAGGTAAACCTTAGAAGCATATAACAAAGGATGTAAAGGACAAAGCACTGAAAAATGCCAAAAAACTGACAAAACTCGGGAAGGCATAAGTCTTTTTGATCTCCCTAAAGGCTGGATGGACAAGGAGGAAACTATGGTAAATAGTGACTGTGTGATGCATGAAGGAAGGAGCCAGGCTTGGACAGAGCTAAGAAAACATTCATGTGTCAAAAAGGATGTAAAGGCAAGCATTAAGTTGCAGTATTAACTATTATCAAAAAATGAACCATCCCCTTCTCTGAATAGAGTGACAAAAGGCAAGACCTTACTTCATCCCAAGAGAACCTAAAAGAAGCACCAACCCCCTCTCCTATCTCAGCGCTCCTCTGGGAAAGTTCCACAGACTTGCTGCTGCTGCGGCTCCCACCCAGGCATTCAAAAATGACTGAAGCAGTGCCATAGTGGAATGTAAAGAGGATGAGTGGTTCTTTTAGGTTCTTCTGGGCCAGACTAATCTACTGCCTTTTGCAACTCTATAGTCGGCCCTTAGTATCCATGGGGATTCCATTCAACCCCCCCCCCCCAGAAGATGTCCAAAACTGTGGGACCTCAAGCCCTGTGGTTTTTAATGGCAGTGTGAGCATGTGCTGCCATAGCCAATGGGGCTTACCATCCATGGATGCCCCAACCTGCAGATGGCAAGCCCGCAGTAAGGGTGGGTGGGTTTTACTCACAGAAGGAGATGATTCTTCCCCCCCCCCTCTTTTTTTGGAAAAGAGTTAAAGTACAGTACTTATGCTGACTTGTGAATAAGCTAGCCCAGTTTTTTTGGATCAATATTTTGGACTAAAATGTCTAGACTTACGCATGAGCATATACATTAATCTTTCTTCCTGTGTACCAAGAGAAAAGGTCCTACATTGGTCTGTAAAATGAGATATAAATGTGGCCACCAGTTGCACGACTTGTTAAATTACTAAAAGTCAGGGAGAAACAAAGAACAGTTTTACATCAGTATAACTGTAATGACCTAAAAATGTGACAATTAAATTTAAGAAAAAATACTGAGAATTATCTCTTAGAGATATTTAGTGCCATTCAGAGTACTACATTTATATTCTGTAACAAGACCAATTACAATTAAAGCAGTTTAAATCTGCAGGTATGCTCAACACTGGGGAACCAAAAGAACAAACATTCCTCATAGGTTACTTTAAGTGGCATGTGAATTATTCTGTTCTGCGGATTGGCTGTAAAACATTTAAATAAACAGATCTATACCTGAGGACACAGTTACAGATGAAGAAGCTAAAGTAAATGAGAGCCTTTTTAGAAGCCATTTGAACAAAAGGCTTATTGTTCACATGTCCAGACAAGTCAAATGATGATAAATATGGAGTACAGGAAGTTAATCTCTATCCACACTATTTGAATAAACATAAAGTTAAAAGCAAAATCAATGTTGAAACTTGTCTCTTGTCAAAATTTCTTTTGTTTGCTGGTCCTTATCCACAGTGTTTGACTTTGCCCTTTTCTTTGCCACTTTTCCATCTCGTCCTTGCCATCTTTATCGCCTGTCTTAAGCCGCCCCAAAGTGGAAGGATGCAAAAGACAATAATGGATACAATAAGATATCATAGATCAGCAAAGGTGGGTCATTTATGTTCTTAAGTGTAGTCCACCAAGATATGATAGTTCCTCAACTTTGGTTGAAATCTTCTAAAATTTAAATCCTCTCTTATACTACACTCTTCTCTAGAGATTCCTGCCAGAACAGGACTATGCTACCTTTGAGCCATCAAACCAATGTACTTCACTAACAGTGTATTAAGGCTGGCCACAAGCTTGAGAATCCCCACCCCCATAGTTGTTTTTTTTTAAATGCTGGCCCAAGAAAGCAATATGAATACAGGATGCCATGATTTGTGGCTTCTGGGCTGTGCTTCCTTGGGCATGTCAAAAGTTATATAGCCCTGCATTTGAGTGTGAGTGACCATAGCAACTCCTTAATTCTCCATATACTCAGCCACTACCCCAAGTCTTCAAACAATGTCAGCTATAAGCTACAACAATTAGATAATAGCAAACCAATAAAGTGCTGCACAGCATGGAATACACACCATACTAAAAAGCTTGTGTCATTTGCTGGGCAGTGCAATTTTATTTTCCTATAAAGCTAGACCTCTTATTATCTAAAGATATTAATACTCACCATTCACACTGGATGCTTACTGGGCATGACTACTGAGATGCAAATCTTGACCTATTAAGTATTTATCACATTCTGATATACAGAAAGGAGCGGTTAGAAAAAAGCTTCTAGAAAAATTAAACTGAGACTTAATGACACACACACACATGTGAAGGCTCAAGTCACATACTTTCAAAGAGCAGTCTGAATCAATGGAGTGAATTTTCTACAATACAAATTCACATGTGGACTCATCTTACGCACTTGTGACAACAAGCAGCCAAAGGATTTCTTAACAAGAAGACACAGTAACTCTTATGCTTCTCTTATATAAAATGAACAGCGACCATTTTGAGGTCTGGCCAGGGGTAACAGGTAGAATAGCCATGTTAGCCATGGACCAGAAAACAAAAAAGAATATCTTAAAGATACTTGTGGCAAATAAAACTTGTTCACCTTTAAGGAGCTACAAGATTCTTTGTTGTTGTTTTTTAAACATACAGAACTCTTTTAAGCTTTGCTAAATGCACATTTGAGAATCTCTCAATGAAGGGTGTTGGGGGACGGCTATTATAAAAGCATAACATGATTGTTGGTTCAGGTTTGGATCAGCATAGAAATGAATGTTCAGGCTGGTTATTATTTTCCCCCTGAACTGGCTAGTCCATTCCTGATGCCAACACTCCTGTTGTTATTATAGGTTTTTCACAGAGAGAATTAATTCTGCTTTTGAATTTAATTTCCATTTTCTTCATATACGCATTATTTCATTCTCTATAATCAGGTGTAAGCATCACACATATGGATTGTGGTTTTAGGATTGTGAATGCAGCTGTGTAGGCAGTGAAATATTTTGTTTTCAAAATCATTTGTGCACTTTCCTCAAAATTACTGCTATCTGCAGATTTTCTGAAATATCTGCCCTGCTGTTCATAAGCCATAAAATATAATCTGCCTTTTGTGGGACCCCAATTGGTAAATTGCATTAAAAAAATAGGTTGGTGACTCCTTATTAGATGTCGAGCATTAAGACTAAGCACAGTCAGTGAAATATTACAGGAATGCTAGATAACCCACCTTGTGTTACAGTTGCTTTGAAATAACTTTTGCTTCATCAATTAACAATAAAAAAAATAATCAAAAGAATAGCATGTTGTCAACAAAAAGGTTCTTTTTTAATAACAGGATTCAGAAACTAATTTCAGGTATTTATTTTAACTGTTTTTATATATGAATTTGCCACCTCATCCCTTCAAAAGTCCACTAAAAGGAATTATTATTATTATTATTATTATTATTAAAAGATGCAAGGTTTAGATAAAAGTTAATAATTCTGTATGAATTTGAACATTTGTAGATATGGAAGGAACAGGAAGCATAAGCCGCTTTATGTAAGCCGCTTGGATTGTTTTTTCAATAAGCGGGATAAAAATCATTATTATTATTATTATTATTATTATTATTATTATTAGAGCATCATACTTCCTCTTTTTTTATGTTAAACAAGGAACATCCACATCTCTTCCAGGCTGAGATTTATTCTGAGTATGTGACATATTCAGGTGCGGCCACACAGCAAAACAAAACAAAAACAAAATTCTTCAAAAGAGTGATGCCTTTCTTGGCCAAACAAAATGCACAAAACACATAATGCAAGTTTCATAGCTCCACTGGCATCTTCACCAAGCAAAAGATATTCAAAAAGTGAGAGACAGGCCTGCATTTTGTATCAGATGTTGTTTCTGTTGTAGTTCAGTTGATTCAGAGGGATCGCAATGCAGGTAGAGGTCATTCCCCTCTTGGCCATGTGGGGATCGAGACAAAGGATAGTAAATAATGAACTCCATTAGTAGCGGTAAAGTAACTCCCCTTGGGATGCAGCGTGTCTCTGTCTTTTGTGAAGCCACAGATCACTTCCTTAGCAGAGAACAGTACATTTTTAATTAATGGACAGAACAGATGAGCAGGGAAAAGCATCTTGAACCTGCATTTTCTGGAAGCAGTTTGAAACCGCACTGTCCACTGCCAAGGTGGCCTGAATGTGCATGGCCTGACCACATGACGCAGTGTCAAGCCACACTACTGGGTAATTTTTTGTCACCTCTCCATCATGCATACATACTGTCACACAAACACAGCACTGGAGACTGCCTGCTGCCTAGACAACATCCCACTAGATGGCCACCCCTTTGACTGGCCATACAGTCGCACCTGCGATCCTCCACCAGTACAGGGCATCGGCGCATCAGTGTGCCTAGTAAAACACTAGCAAAGCGCAACCATGCACCCCCTACTTCACCCCCTTCACCTCATGGTCCCTCTTGGACTGTCTGGTTTGTGTATGTTGTACAGTGGGCCCTCGGTATCCATGGGGGATCCGTTCTGCACCCCTCTCCATGGATACCAAAATCTATAGATGCTTGGTTGTCCCCAAAAGAGGGAGGGATGAAGGGGAAAAGGGGGAAGGAGCTGTCTCACACTCTCTCTTTCTCCCTTCCTCCCATCTGTGAACTGTCACTGGCTGGGTCAGGACAAAGGGAGGGGGGAAAGGAGAAGGAGAGGGAGGAGCAGCTCTTCCTGTCCCAAGATGGTGGGTGAGAAGGTGCCACTCCTCCAGTCCCAGAGTAGCAGCAGCAGCCACAGCACATCATCTGTGGGCTCCTCCGCAGAGAGCCCTGAGCCCACCCAGAAGTGCCAGCTCACTTCTTCTTCAGGGGAGTGCGGCCTAAGAGGAAGAGGAGGAGGAGGCCCTTAAGGTAGAGGAAGTGGCCACAGTGGGGGAAGCGGCAGAGGAAGGAGGGATGGAGCTGGCCCCAGAGTGAAAAAGAGAAGCAGGTTTGCAGCTCACCACTATTGAGGACAATGGCACTTTTCCCCTCACCCACCCCGATGCCAGCCTTGCCACTCTAACTGTGGCAGGCAGTGGGGGGGGAGTACCTCTTCTTCCTCCTCTTCCCTGCCTCCTCCTCCTCTTAGCTCTTCCTCGTCCTCCTCCTCTGCCCCATGTGGGCTTGCTGTCCACAGATGTTCAAATCCGAGGATGGCAAGTCCACAGATACGGAGGGCGGACTGTACTTATATCCATTAGAGGTGTCACACTTTCACTTTTTTGCAGTGTCGCCCGGCTCTATCCTTTTAAAATATGCACCTGCACTTGTGTTTATATGCAATTTTAGTGTTAGGGTTAGGATGGATCACTCCTAACTGCTCTGGTGTCAGGGCATTTATATGCAGTGTCAAAGGTGCGCATTATCTGGGCTAAATCAGAATATCCCGGGTTCTTTTTGCTCTGATTTTTAGCCCCAGAGCATGGCTTCAATTTGGTTTCTTCCCACTTTGGAGGTGTGCATCATCTAAATGCCCTGCCTTCTAAATACTAGTAGTAGTAATAATAATAACAACAACAACAATAATTTTTATTTATATTTTCGGGATTACACAATAAAATGTATACAATGTATAAAATACAAACAATAAAATAGTAAAATCAGAACAACAATAATAAATTATAAGAAAATCGAATACAATATGATAAAATAAAATAAATAAAAATGAAATGAAATGAAATGAAATAGCCAATCGTTGTCAGAATCTAGAAATCTAGAAAATCAGATGGATAGGCTCACTGGAAGAGTTCCGTCTTAAGTGCCTTCTTAAAGGCATCTAGCATAGTGATAAGACGGATTTCTTCCGGCAGGCTGTTCCATTATTATTATTATTATTATTATTATTAAAGTTTATTTTTAGAGCGCTGTCAGTATACACAGCGCTGTACAAAAGGACAAACAAGCATAAAATAGAATAAAAACCTGCCAAAGGCATACAATCTAAAACAAAACAATAGGTAAAATAATAAAAATCAATTAAAACAAAAAAGAATTACAACGATTAGTTAACAACATAACTTGGGGACTGTGGCCGTGAACCATCTTTAGGAAGTAGAGCTCGATCTGGTTTTGTAGTGATCTAATAGATTCTTCCCAGATGTTCTGAGAGTGCAGGGCGGATTATGTGGGGAGAGGCGTTAGCTTCCAGGTGCAGTACAAAGTGTTGATTATTTTCTTTAAAGCCCTACATGGCTTGGGCCCGTGTTACTTGAAGGAACGCCTCTCCCCAAATAAACAATAGCAAGTTCAAGTGAAACAATGAGATTTTGCTCACACCAAGAAGCTGTATTGAGTAATTTTATAAATTCACTATAATGTGTGAAAGGGCAAGTATTAGTACTTGTTTTGTATTAGTAAAACTCTTTCCACAGGGTCTTAAGTGTATCTCATTTTTGATAAATATAAACCGTATTTCTTAAAGCCACATTTACTCAATAGAAACCTTTATTTCTCTAACACTGTGAACGCATACTTGGGAGTAAATTCTACTTAAATCCAACTGTATCTCATACACACACACACACACACACTTTTTAAATGAAGAACACTTATACTGCAGATTTTTAATTCTTCATCGAATTGATATGATCATCTCTACAGAGTAGAACACCTTTAATGTAGCACAATCTCTGCATGAACATGTTGAACTATCCTGGAAATCTCTCCTGGAACTATCTATCTGTCACTTCAGATTAAAATTTATTTCAGACTATAGCTTGGAAGTACTTTTTCAGTAAGTCTAAATCTAGGGTGTATATTTCTCTAATCAAACTCTGCTGAAATAAAACAAATAAACAATTTTTTTTTTAAAAAAAGGCAAATTACATATACAGCAAATGTAATAACCTAAATACTCTGAAGGCAGAAGATCCCATCTGATCTTGGAAGCTAAGCAGGGTCAGCCCTGGGTAGTAGTACTTGGCTGGGAGACTGCTAACCAACACCAGGTGCTGTGGGCTATATTTCAGAGGAAGGAACTGGTAAACCAGCCATAAATTGACAGGTAAGTGGAAGGTAAATACACAAACAAAAAAGATCAAAGATGAAGTTTTGAACTTTTTTCCCCCTTTTGTTTCAGCCATAAATCTGTCAAGGTGTAGGTTCACTTTCCAAATGGCATTTTCAATTGTTTCATTCGTGTTAATTTCACTCACTCTTCAGCACTTCACTGGCTATCCTTGATATTAACAATCCTTCAATATTAGCTCTGGAGGTTTAAACATGAGTCAAACAGCCGGTGTCTGGAGCTCAGAAGAAACTCCTTTTTTCACTCTAAAGAGTCATAGGTGAAGAAATCTTGTAAAGCTTAATGGTTTTGTGTAAAAATATAATCAACTTTTTGATTATATTTAGGTTTCTGATCACCCACAAGGATCTCTAACTACCGTATTTTTCGGCATATAAGACGCACTTTTTTCCCCGCAAAACGTGGGCGGGGAAGTTGATGCTCCTTATAAAGTGAAGGAGGCCGCTGCCGCGGCCTCAGTTGTTCAATCGGCGGCTGCTGGGATCGATCCCAGCAGCAGCCCATTGAACTGAAGCCGCGGCCGGAACGATGCCTCGTTCCAGCCGTGGCTTCAGTTTTTAAATGGGCTGGTGTTGGGATCGGAGCAATCCCAGCACCGGCCCATTTAAAAACTGAGGCCGCGGCCGGGAGGAGGCCTCGTTCCGGCCGTGGCCTCAGTTTTTAAATGGGCTGGTGCTGGGATCGATCCCAGCACCGGCCCATTTAAAAACTGAGGCCGCGGCCTCAGTTGTTCAATGGGCTGCTGCTGGGATCGATCCCAGCAGCAGCCCATTGAACTGAAGCCGCGGCCGGAACGATGCCTCGTTCCAGCCGTGGCTTCAGTTTTTAAATGGGCTGGTGTTGGGATCGGAGCGATCCCAGCACCGGCCCATTTAAAAACTGAGGCCGCGGCCTCAGTTGTTCAATGGGCTGCTGCTGGGATCGATCCCAGCAGCAGCCCATTGAACTGAAGCCGCGGCCGGAATGATGCCTCGTTCCAGCCGTGGCTTCAGTTTTTAAATGGGCTGGTGTTGGGATCGGAGCGATCCCAGCACCGGCCCATTTAAAAACTGAGGCCGCGGCCGAGAGGAGGCCTCGTTCTGGCCGTGGCCTCAGTTTTTAAATGGGCTGGTGCTGGGATCGATCCCAGCACCGGCCCATTTAAAAACTGAGGCCGCAGCCGAGAGGAGGCCTCGTTCCGGCCGTGGCCTCAGTTTTTAAATGGGCCGGTGCTGGGATCGATCCCAGCACCGGCCCATTTAAAAACTGAGGCCGCAGCCGAGAGGAGGCCTCGTTCTGGCCGTGCCCTCAGTTTTTAAATGGGCTGGTGCTGGGATCGATCCCAGCAACAGCCCATTGAACTGAAGCCGCGGCCGGAACGATGCCTCATTCCAGCCGTGGCTTCAGTTTTTAAATGGGCTGGTGTTGGGATCGGAGCGATCCCAGCACCGGCCCATTTAAAAACTGAGGCCGCAGCCGAGAGGAGGCCTCGTTCCGGCCGTGGCCTCAGTTTTTAAATGGGCTGGTGCTGGTATCGATCCCAGCACCAGCCCATTTAAAAACTGAGGCCGCAGCCGAGAGGAGGCCTCGTTCCGGCCGTGGCCTCAGTTTTTAAATGGGCTGGTGCTGGGATCGATCCCAGCACCGGCCCCTTTAAAAACGGAGGCCGCGGCCTCAGTTGTTCAATGGGCTGCTGCTGGGATCGATCCCAGCAGCAGCCCATTGAATTGAAGCCACGGCCGGAACGAGGCCTCTTTCCAGCCATGGCCTCAGTTTTTAAATGGGCTTGTGTTGGGATCAGAGCTATCCCAGCACGGCCCATTAAACAACTGAGGCCGTGGCTGGGAGGAGGCCTCCTCCTGGCCGCGGCCTCAGTTGTTCAATGGGCTGCTGCTGGGATCGATCCCAGCAGCAGCCCATTGAACTGAATCTGCAGCCTCAGTTGTTCAATGGGCTGGTGCTGGGATCGGAGAAGTCCTCCGATCCCAGTAGCAGCCCATTGAACAACCAGCTGCTGCTAAAGGGAGGAATCTTTTTTCCTTGATTTTCCTCCTTTAAAATTGGTTGCGTCTTATATGTCGGAGCGTCTTATATGCCGAAAAATGTGGTATGTTCTCTTTACATCCTTGACAAAAGGCCACCATATAGATTTCCGAATGTAACGGGAAGTGGAATATCTGCCGGCTTTGGAAGGACTGGCATTTTAGCACTCCTCTCAGGGCCAGCAAAAGGGAAGATTGGGGCCTCGGCCGTCTGCATCCTCCTCTAACTCCCAATTTAAACTGCTATTACTGGTCTTTGAAGTCCTTTACTGTAGCTGTTAATTGCCCTCCAGTGGACCAGAACTTATGGCCACTCTAATAATAATAATAATAATAATAAAATTTATTTGTACCCCGCCCCTCTTTGCACAATCGGGGCAGCTAACAACAATTAAAAATAAATACAATATAAATCCAAAAAGACCCAATACCCATCCCCCCTTAAAAAAGAATTAAACCAAACACAATTAAGACACCTCCAAGACCCCCTCTCCACAAATGACCTGCCCAGGTCAGGCCCATGACTTCCCCAACTGAGCCTATCCATCTGGCGTGTGGTCTTCCTCTCTTTCTATGTCTTCTATCTTCCCTAGAATTGTTCTCTTTTCTAATGAGTCATGCCTTTGCATGATTTGGCCAAAGTATGACAGCCTCAATTTCATCATCTTGTCTTCCAGGAAGAGTTCAGGCTTGATTTGTTTTAGGTTCTACTTAGCTTCAAGTCCAGCTACTCACTGAACCTCCCATATCAGACTCTTTGTTGAACCCCTTTGGTCATTATCAGCAGATGTTCCTGCTTTCTGAAGCAAGGCAGTTATGGATAGAGATGTGAAAGCATGGGGCAAATTGGGGGAGACATTCCTCCCTTTTTTCCAAGGAATGTTTTTTTTTTAAAAAAAAACCAGCAGAAAAAGATGGAAACTTTGGGAAATGCAAATCAGATGAAATGGCTTCTCATTTGGAATGAATGAAACACTTTCCAAGATGATGTTTTCTGCATACAATATGCCAGGAACTGCACAATATGAAGAGCTGTATGTAAAACAACAGAGCCAGAGAACGTTAATTCCTATTAAAATTTCAAGCTTATGTGTGGTTTACATGTATCCATCTGATGTGTTCTGCAATCTTCATATTTTGGGAGGTGGAGCTTCACTGCTTCTGATGATTACACACTATGGAAGAATTCAATATTTTGAATTTTGAGATAAACTCAATATACAAATACACCGCTAGCATATTCCTTAAAAATGTGACTGCATGAGACTGTTTTTGATTAAATAGTACACTGCATATTACAAAACCTGTTGTTTCTGATTTCATTTTTTTCTTATTTCTCAGAAAAAAAGGTAAAGGTAAAGGTATTCCTCATTGACAAGGTTGTCAAATTGTGTCCGACCATAGGGGGCGATGCTCATCCCTGTTACTAAATCAAAGAGCCAGAGTTGTCAGAGACTACTCTATGATCATGTGCCAGCATGATTGCACAGAATGCTGTTTACCTTCCCACTGAGAAGTGGTACCTATTTATTTACTCGCATTTGCATGCTTTCGAACTGCTAGGCTGGCGTTGGCAGACGCTGGGACTAGTGACAGGAGCTTACCTCATCATGCGGCACCCGGGCCTCAAACTGCCAAGCTGTTGATCTTGCAATCAACAGAGTCAGCATCTTAACCACTTGAGCCACTGCAAACCCCACTTCTCAACTAGCAGAAATGAAAATACATGTGCACAGGGTGCAGTAGTCTCCAGGTTTCTCTTCAGTACAGGTTATATTCACAATGTTGCCTGCATAAAACTAAGGGCCATTGCAGACTGGCCCAAAGGGCTGGCCTGGGGGTAGAGTTGGGACACCCTTCCGGCGCAGCATGCAGAAGAGCCGCAGCACCAGCCTTAGGGCGGCCTTTTGCCACCCCTAGAAGGAGTGGCAAAAGGAACAATCAGGGCTGCAGCGTCGGGTTGCTGCGGCCTGATCTGCCACTCTTCAGGGTGGCCCTCTGCTGCCCCAAACGGGTCGTCTACATCGGCCCTAAGTGAATTTTCTATGCTAAGTTATAAATAAAGCATTTTATGCTGCTAAAGCAATTAAATAAATCTAGTTTTGATATCAAAGCAAGTATTACATATATTTCATCCACAAAATTCCATTTTAAAGACAAATAAATAAAAAGACACCCCCCCCCCCAATTTTCCCTCACTAATTCAAAATTTCAGGAAATTTTCCCTCTCCAATTTGTGGTACAATTTTTCTGGAATTATTTCCCCAGGGAGACTCTCCTGACACATATAATGATGTCATTTCCTCCAGACATTCCAGAAACTATTCAAGCATTTAGGGCAGTGTGTTATTCCTCTGCACTTTTATTTATGATGGGTCAGTTTTTCTTCTTATCATTATGATTCATGATCCTGTGTTCCATCTGGTGTGCAGATATCACTAGTTATTGCTATCACATAGCTATGCAAAAGTGTTTCCAGTAGCCTCTTGCAGTTCAGCTGTTACTGTAGGTAGACCCTTAATTACAGGATAGAAAATGCACATATCATATTTTGATTAGAATGTACTTTTTAAATAATTCCCTTTTAAAATGAGAGAACACCTGTATTTGCTGTTTAAATCAAAGGACATTCAGCACTATATGCAGCTAAACATTTCAGATGATATCACAATGTTTAAATAAATAGAGCATAATCTTAAGCATGTTTACTCAGAAAGAAGTTCCACTGGCTTCCATGGGAGTTACTTTCCCTAGTAACTATGTTAAAGATAGTAGCTTTTATCAAGTGTTTAAAAGACTGAGATTATCAGAGCAATCCTATACATGTCTATGCGGATATAAGTGCATTTTAGTAAGTGCTTGCTTGACAGAAAAAAGCAAAAAAGTTTACATCAAGGTAAATGAGAATAAATTTGTAGCCTAAAACTGCAATGAAGAAAAAAATCATCTGATGTGGCATTATTCTCCAGTTTTAAATTCAAGCTGCATTTTAATCCACTAACCTGTATGTAATATGGAGATGGTTACAAGAGTCACACAAACTAAAATATCCCTTAAATATATCATGCTGATGCATTCCACAAAGGTTCAAAAGGGAAAATGTCCTATTTAAAAATGTGGAGAACTTCTAAATATGACTGCCATTTGATATATGAAAATTATTCACAACCAAAAACAGACAGTCTGGAAATAACCAGGATGACTTCATTTAGACAGAATTGCCCAAATCTGTTTCTAATATACACAGTACACATAATAAATTTTTACAATATGACAAGGAAAACAAACTTAATAAAAGTTCCTGATCTTTTCTAACACAAGCATGCCACAGCCACGATATGTTTATAATATTTTGTCCATGATATCACAGCTAAGTAACAAAATCTAAGGAACACAAAATCAGTTACTAGCTATGACTTCACCTCACAACTACCATAATTACGTTGGTTATGTACATACAACACACATTGCCTATTTCCAAATTTCTCACACCCCTAGATCTACTGGCTGAAGAACTTGGAAGCCCACTGCCCAGACACAGTAGGCCCAATAGGAACTCCCGTCTCTGATTTCATTTCTTGAATTAAAAGCTTCAGCCTGGCCTCAGGGCTATTTTTGGAAAGTAGGGACATGAAAAGCATCAGAACAATATCCAAGCAGCTTCCACTGCATTTATTTTTCTCTAAGGGGAGTAAATAGTCTGCTGAAAACCTGGAAAACAGAATCATAGAATCCTTGAGTTCAAAGAGACAACAAGGGCCATCCACTCCAACCCCCTGCCAGGCAGGAATACAGAATCAAACCACTCCTGTCTGATGACACCCAGCTTCTGTTGGAAAACTGCCAAAGAAGGGAGACTCCAACATTATACAAGCCAGCGAGTTCCACTGTTATACTGCCAGGAAGTTCTTCCTAATGTTTGAGTGGAATCTCTTTTCCTGTAGCTTGAATCCATTGGTCCATGTCCTAATCTCTGGAGCAGCAGAAAACAAATTTGCTTCATTCCCAGTACGATAGCCATTCAAATATTTAAACATGGCTATCATGTCATGTCTTCTTTTTCTTCTCCAGGCTAAACATACCCAGCTCCTTAAGCCACTCCTCAAAGGGCACAGTTTCCAGACCTTTCACCATTTTGTTACCCTCCTCTGAACACGCTCCAGCTTGTCAACATCCTTAATTATGGTCACTAGAGCTGGACACAATATTCTAGGTGAGTCTAACCAAAGCTGAATAGAGTGATACTATTACTTTCCTCAATCTAGATCTAGATCTAGATAATGTATAGGATTACTCTGTTCTTGATTTGCTAGAGTAAGCAAAGAAGCAATCCATCTGCCCTGTCCCACCCTGCCCTGCTAAGTACCTCATCCCTCTGGCAAATCAAGAACAGAAAGGAAGGACTATCTGATATTTAATATATAGACACTTTCTCTCCCCAGAGAACAGGAACAGTCACACTGGTACACCAAAACAGTTACTGGCCCTGCATATGCATAATCTTGATACAGAAACACTCAGGCTACTGTGTAGACATTGACTGGGTTCTTTCATAGCACCACAATGTCAATCGTATGGCATGTGAGGCCCATCAATACATTCCTCATATACAAACATTGTTGTGGATATGCCAATGTCCTTGAATATTTCTGTACACTTATAAATTTTGTCAACCACTTTGGCTAGCCTGCAGGAGTAAATCAGTCTAAAAACTCAAACAAACATTGGATACAACCTTTTCTCACTATTCTTGTACAGAATGTGCAGATAAGCATAGTGGAATCTGTATGAATTTGTAAAAGAGATGTTATTCTGCTGTATTCTATTTTTGTTCATCCAGAGTAATCTGATAAACACTTCTAAACCTTTTGGCAAACTGTATCGGCAGGAAAAACAAAGATGTCTTATGATCACACAAGGCAATTTTTTCAGGCATTGAACTCTGTAAATATATTCTCATGCGTTTCATGGTTCTTCAGTCTTGCCCCTTTTCAATCTCAGCTGGCTTTCCTGCCTGGGCATCTTGCCAAGTGGGCCAGATTGTCCCTCACTGTTGCTTCTGTTCTTAAGGCACCTGCATCAACTGCTGTTATTCTTGGCTTCGGGAAATTTTCTGTCCACTGGACAAGCTCAAATGCTGTGCAGTAATATGATGAAGACTGCAACACTCTAGGATGTGTGTGTCAAAATAGTGCCATAGTTTGTAGCAGAACTCAGGAACTGGAGGTATGAACCAGTAATACAAGCATGCTGCCTACTCAAATTGACAAAGCGACCTCTGCACTTTGTCAGAAATTCCTATAGATTTACCAAATAAATGAATGTGCTTTTATCACACATAGTGACAGTCATGGAAAATGGAAACACTACATCACTTGGTCTCAAGCTGCTTCCCTTTTCAACCAAAGATGAGTACCATGACTAAAATTCTAATTCAATTTAAGATGTATGTTTAGTAGCCCCACCTTCTGCTCTTTATTAAAATGTGATCTTTTCAAATATCTAATTTATTTAACAATAACTCAAGTTTAAACAATTAAACTTTCTTTAATTGAAGTCTATCACTACCACAGATGTTTATTTGTCTCCCATAACTTTCATATAAATTAATCACAAAATAATGACTGGCTCTCACTCATTCAACAGTTAATGACAAATATTAATTACAAATATTAATATTTGCTGATAAAAAACCCCTTTCAAATGGTTTTAGGAAACTGTGTCTCTATAGTATGACAAAGTATTGCAATTCCAACACAAAAGATGTGTCAGCTACAGGGGCACAGAATTAGGTACAAAACTTCTGCCAGCAGAGATGTCTTTCTGCTAAAAGAATCCTATTCTGCCACCTGATCCCAGAGATCTGCTGCATGGGCTAAAGTCTACTGTTAGAAGGGATGAAGGAAGGGTGGGGTAAGAGAGGAGCCACATTATGCCAGATCCATGCTTCCTCCAGCTCAGATATACAGCCACAATGCTGGCACAAAGTTAAGCCATGGTGAGGGCAATCCTAACTAATTTCTAACACCTCTATGCTGAGAAGGAGTTGGATTCAGCACACCTTTGGCTGGCCTAGTGTTGAATCATTGGCCCTTGGGTATCTTGGCAGTTTGGACTGTACTCCATAAGGTCAAAGAATGACATTAATAGTTAGGATTTAATAGTCAATTCTCACAACATTTTGGGTTCCTAGCAGGGAAGAATATGTACACATTTCCCGAAAAAGGCTTTGTGGTGACTCCTTGCATGAATGTGAGATGTGGATGTGTGAATTGAGTTGATCATATGTGCTGAAAAGCCATTCTGCTAAAAATAACAACAATAACAACAACAAAACAACTTCACAACTATTAAGTATTATTTTGTGTTGGAAATGTAGCAGCAGCAGAAGCAGATCTCTTTCAGGTAATGTGCAATAAAATGACAATAACTGATTTCAATGCATGGTATCAATATATACATGATTACCCTGTCATGGACCAACCTAGCAGAAGTCAAATGGTCATGAATATGGCTCTAATGAACTTTACAAGGAGGGCTATGTGTGTTCTGTTAAGTGGTAACCATGGGTGTCTGCAGCTCATCAAATGGAGGATGTAGCTGACTTTTGCTTCCTTATTAGCTGACTTGAATGATACACATATTGGCAAATCTGTCTGCATCATCCAGATGTACGTACATCTAAAATACTTTAAGTTATATCCAAAAATTTAATATGTGAACTGAAAGTATTTAGCATTTTAGCCTTTTCAATTGCAAATTGAATTTGATATGAATGTTGGACCACTGAACATTTTACATAGTGCCAAATACATAGTAGCCACTGTGTGAAGAACTGTCATGATGCCGTAGTCTATCATGAAGTTGAGGCAATTGCAATAGTCGAATAGAAGTTACCAGAAATAAACATCTTCCAGAAACCTACTGTAAACCTAGTTATCCAACAACTACCTCTCCTAGTTCCATCATGCTCTATGCTACCCAAACAATCATCACAAGTTCCATAGTTCTGGAATCATTGTTCTTACAACTATTCTAAACAACTGAACCATTTATTGTTTCACTGAATTCTGTAGTCTAGTGTGGCTGTAGAATTTGGATATTGCAGTTCCCATTACTATATTTCAAACCTTTTCTGTGATGTGCCACAAAAAAAATCCCTATACATATTATTCTGGTCAAATTTGCCTTAGTTACATGTGAAATATGTGGAAAGCATATCAAAAGCAGACATTATCTTAAGATCTGTAAGTCCATCCTCTGAGATTATGCCAATGATAAGTATCACCTGCAGTTACAAATGTCTGGTTTGCACATGGAAATAAAGTATTTTTCGCCAGATTGCAACACAAACAACCAAAAATGAATATGCATGCACACTAAATCTGCGGTGCCCTGACTGCTCCTTATTGAAAACAACCCCCCCATCATGTATACAAAATCATTCTGAAGCATCAAGTACTTTCATCAAAACATTATCAAGTGTAAACTTGTTGTATTTAAAGTCTCTTCACTATGGCTAAGAACAATCTTGAATCTTAACAGCTTTGATGTAATCATACATGTAAAAGACCCCTGACTACACAATTGTTGAAATGCCTCATGCCTTCAACCCAATCTGTTGCTTTTACAAGTTTAATCTTAGTATTAAGGGGCTGATTGTGGAACCATGTTGATACAACATCTTCAACCCAGCTGCACATCATATAAACCACTATAGGTGGTGTCAAGCTCCCATGATTCCTAGTAATACTGCATACCTTTAACTCCATAATCTATAATACTACAAAATGCAGCTCTCTCTTTTCCCCCCAAAGCACAAGTGGACTATCAGCAAGGGTCCAACTGTGTTATTCCTAATTACCTTTTTTTCACTCTTGATCCTGTGGCTCTCATAATTAGTTACCTGGGGCTGCAATCCAATTTGAAGTGATGACAAGAAAGTGATCCATGAAAAAGTAATAAGTTAAATCCAATTTCAGCCTTCCTCTAATTAAATGCACATGGAACTAATGACTCAAACCCTACCATTTCAGTGATAATGGTAATTAGCGAGGTGGGAGTCACTCTCTTTTTCAACACTGTAGGTGTAAACCACAAGGTAAAATGGCAGGAGCACTCTTAATTACATATGTCATTTTGTCAGCAATTTACACATTTCTGACCAGTCAAGTATGTTTCGTTTGTTTTCCTCCCTGATAATGTTTGTAACAAAACCTGAGATATGTTCTGGCACACTGTATAAGCTTACAGCCCCTACATACATATTTGTCTAGAAATTTTCATTTTACAATAATGATGCTAAAGAAATGATGATCTCAGGGATAGTGGACACCTTAACCTGACAGACACAGAATGTTTGTAAGGCTAAGAATGATCTCTGCTGGGACAAGACTACACCTGTGTATCCATGTGAATCTCCAATATGAACAACTTAAATGGAAGGAAGCAAACTAAGAACATTGATTCATGCAGGAAATCAACCAGATATTCCTCTGAGGCCAGATAATACAAAAGACCCTTGTTATACATGGGGGATCCGTTCTGGAAAATACCATGGGACCTCAAGTCCCATTTATTTTAAGGGTGGTGTGCTCCCCAGGCACATGCGCCATTAAAAGAGCCAGGTCTCGCCATCCACATGACCTTGAGTCCGAGTATGGCGATCCCGCATATCTGGTGTGATTTGGTTCAGCCATGCCCAGTGGAATGACATGGCAGAATTATCAACTCCCAGAAAAAAAGATGATTAAGAAAAATGCTTAGAACATGGCTTATAAAGGTGGTCACAGAGACATTTTTTTCTTTTTGTATCTCATGTTCAGCCGATCGCCCAGGCTTAGCATTTACAGTGCTTAATTATGGTCACAGAGACATTTTATTAATTTCCCATGGCACATAATTTTGAAGTACTGACTTAAAACACAGTAGTCTTGAAAAATGAATAGTACTACTCCTTCTCTTCCTCCTCATCCTTGACCTAGCCAAAATGTGTTACCCAGATGCAGGGCCCTAGCCTTCTCCACTCTTTTTTCTTATTAAAAGTTTTATATAGAATACATGTCACTCCTTTAACACTGCAACCACCTATTTTGGGATGGTGGGAGATGCTATTGCTACTGTTCAGAAAATTCTACCTTTAGTATAAAAAGTTTTGCATCATGTGCTTCTTCCCTGTCTGAAGGGTGACAGGAGAGGTTTTTTCTTGCTTACAATACAATCAAGTGAGGTTGCTGCTTCAGTATGTGCATCAATTAGTGTTTGTGTGTTAGCCTAAGACTGGAGAAACGTGACATTACACCTCCATTTGGCTGTAAAATTTAACAGGTGACCATGGGCTTGGCATAATTTCACTGGGCAACCTGGGCTGGGCACTGCCTCTCAATCTAATTTAAGTCAAAGGGTTGTTGTGTTGATAAAAAATTGGAAGGAGGACCACGTAGCCTTGGGCTCACTGTAAAAAAAGGCAAAATATATAGCAAATACAGCCCTATATTTAATTCTACTGTTCCCTTTATTTGTAGAAAAGAACCAATAATTTAAATTTGAAGAATTTAAAACAGAATCTTTTCTACTTCTTTTCCCACAGCACTACTTATAATAATATCTGCTTTGGTCAGATTATTGAGAACAATGAGTATTATTTTTAAACATGTAGGTGTTCTGTCAAAAATTGAAACACAGACTCAAAAAAAAAAAGTTAATGAACCTGCACATGTTGCTGAGATAAAATAACAGAATTAAAAGTGATGCCATAAGCTTCAGCTTATTGTCTATGTAAAACTAATGTTTAAGTAACTATTTTAAGGGTAAAATGTCATCCTTTTTGGGATGGTGAATATGTGGCTCATTGGTTATATGTGAACAATGCAAGACACAGGCTGTTTCACATGTAATATCAAAACATGGTGTGATGCATTTGTGCACAATCTAAAATGAGACTCCTGTTCCTCTTTTCTTCACATGTGCTCTGAAGGAGGACTCTAGAGGAGTTACTTTTTTACTGGTTAAATTTTGAGGGATCCTGGCTTGTCCTTCGCGGACGAGCAAGCGGGGAGGGATAAAATGGCATGTGCTCCCATGGCGCGCGTGCAAGGCTGTGTGCAGGAGCGTGCAGCCATTAAAAACAATGGTTCCCAAACATTTGAGATTCTTCCGATTTGCGGGTGGTGGTGGTCCAGAATAGATCCCCGCAAATCGGAAGAGACAACTGTATACTTATTGGCCATTTTTGTTAATATCATTACAAAGGCCGAATGAACAGGGTCCATGATATTTTAAAAACTACTTTCTCTTAAATGTGTTCTCCTCCTCTTAGGAGGAGGCCAGTTTCTTCTTCTTTCTGCCTCCAGGCAGGCAGCAGGCAGGCAGGCAGGCAGACATTTGGGCAGGACTGTTTCAGATATTGCTACTAATCCCTGGAATTCTATTCTGTAAGAGATTTGCCTGCTACCCTTACACACAGGACTTCTGTAATTTTATGGCAACTTTTCTATGGTAGTGTTTTGCTTGCAATGTCTCTCCTTCCAGGGTTCTATGAAGCACCATTGTTTTACTTTTTCTGTTTCATGGGCTTATTTCATGTTATTGTGATTTTTAGCCTTAAAGTTTAAATGTTGGGAATCACAGTAGATATTACCATTTAATAAAAAGTGGTTATAAATATTTTTAAATTTTTTCAAAACACACAGACATAATAGATAGATAGTATGGATGCTGCTGAACATAATTTATAATAAATTGAGAGATGTCTGGGATATGTGACACAAGTATATTGCTGAAACCAATCTGCACTACAAGCCAATACAAGATCTTACTTCTGTGTAACGAAATTCAGCTCATGTTTGCAGTATACAGTGGTACCTCTACTTACGAATGCTTCTTCTACCGAAAAATTCACTTACGAAACGCACCTCCCGAAAAAATTTGCTTCGACTTACGAAAGCGTTCCAACTTACGAAATTGGCGCGAACGAGCTGCTCTTCCAGTCGGAGCCACAGCCGTTCCTTGGGCTGATCCTGGAAGTGGAGGAATCCTCCGCTTCCAGGATCAGCCCAAGGAATAGCCGAGGCTCCAACTTGAAGGAGGCCTCCTTCCAGCTGCAGCCTCGGCTATTCCTTGGGCTGAATAGCCTCGGCTATTCTATGGGCTTGGAACGGATTAGAGTATTTCAATGTTAAATTTGCTTCTACTTACGAAATTTTCTACCTACAAAATGGGTTGTGGAATGAATTAATTTCGTAGAGGTACCACTGTATACTATTACTTTTCATCTCTTGTTAATGCTATGTTAATATTGCAATCTTAGGAATCAAGAAACTTCAAGATGCACTTTCAGACATTTTGAAAGAGTTTTCAACCCAGGATACATTTTTACTAACATAGTTTACTGTTGCCAAATCATACTGTTTGGATTCCCCCACAATCAAATGCATGTATCTTCATTCCCCTCCCTAATTTATACAATTATCCAACAACTAAGTTGACATCAAAAATATGAAGCAACAGAAAAAAGTAGTACCAAAACTCAGTGATTAAAAGTCCATATTGTAATCAATGTAAAGTTTACTCCTAGATATTCACATCTTGGCCAGGTGAAGATAAAAATCCCCAGGGTTGTATCATGCTATGAAATCAGAAGCTGACATAAATGGCAAATATTTCTACAAAGACTTTGAATATTTATTCTCTACCTCTGTTGTTTTTTCAGTTTTGATATTTTTATGGTCTAATTTCTTGCTATTAAACCCAGCTCTTTAAACTTTCAAATTTATTTTGTTTGTATAACTGAACTGTGAAGGCAAAGCTCTCTGCCAAATAAAAGACAAAATCGTATACTAAGTATGCTTAAAAACGTGAGTCACAGCATTTGTATCTGGAGATTTATTTTTTTAAAACCTGGATGTAGACCACATCTCAGATAAAATGCTTATAGGTAAAACATAAGAAATGTGCTATAAGGTGTCTCTAATAATACCTGTCAAGGTCAAGATGTAAAAAAAGAAAGAAATCAAATTCAAGTAGAAAACATTAAACTAGATTATATTCTCGCATCACAGTCTTTAGGCATGTGATGTCACAAATTGACTGGCATTGACATATGTAATGTTTTGACTCCTACATTGTTGAGTTCCTAAAAATGTGACAATGTATCAGCTTTGATACCTTAGTTCTTACTTGTTTGGTGCACATCCCAGATACTGTTACATTAGACAAAGTGAAACAGTGGGTGACCATAAATTTTTTGTATATACAGTATTCAGAAAGCCACTGTAGTCTAGTGCTTTGAACATTGGACTATGATTCTGGAGAACAGGGTTCCTATCCCTGCTTGGACATAGAAACCCATTGGGGTGCTGTACTTTGTTTTAGTGATGTGTTTTAATACCGTGTTTCAATTTTCTAAAAACAACAACAACAACACACTCTTGATTTAATTCTGTTTTACTACTTGATCTTATTTTGTGTTGTAAGCTGCCATGAGCTATCAAAAGTGAGATATATATCCAATCAATAAATTCTGGGAGACAAAATTTTAAAAAAGATATTCAGTGGCAAGTATCTAAAATTCCTGGATTTTTTTTAAAATATACTGCCAGTAAAATGTATTAACCAGAATTTTATTACCCAATATAAACCAACCTGATAACAATACTGTGAGATTTAAAAATGTGTTCTTTTGCTAAGTGCCAGAAGAATCTAGTTTGTCTAGTTTAGACTAAGAACAATGTAAAATCATGGCATTGGTTTAGATTGAATATGGTAACAATCAGTGGGCAAAATGATGAAAACAATAATATTCCGTATTTCACTATGTCAAGAAGAACAAGAAAGGATTTGTGTGTATTTGTGTATTTCCCTTCAACAATTTCTCCTCCATACTCAAGCCCTTCTAAATACACATCTTTATTGTGCCACTGGGCTCACCATTTCTGTTATTTTCAAGAGTAGGTTTAAGGATGCAAAAGCTCAAGGAGCAAGGGTAGAAAAAGAATGGGCAGTCATTTGAATCAGTGAGTGACAGGTTAGGCCAGCTCTCTGTATACATTAATAAATTAGAATTTTAATTGTGTCTCTGACTGCAGAAGTAGCTCCAATACTTTAATATGTACCAACAATTGGCTACGTTATGGAATTTGCAACGTGGCCCTCACTGTTGACCTCTGAAACACAATTCCCAGTCTGACTACAGAAAACTGTTTGGTTTGATCCTTTCAACTTATTTGAATTCTGACAAATAAGCTCACAGCTGAAAGGTCAACACAGTCATATTTCATCCTCTGGAGCAATTCTTAAGACATCTGCACAACAAAGCACTTCTTCTAGTACCTGACACTAGGCCCTGCCAGCACAATATCTCATTAAAAATGTCCCCAGTAGAAGAGAGTCTATTAAAAGGCAAATGGATCAGTTATGGATTGACAAACTAAGATATTTTTGAATGCTGAACAAAACAGCATGGATTCAGCATCTAGTTCTTTCACAAAAATGTTTCTAAATACACATTTAACAAGAGATGACATTTGAAATAATATCCATTCTCTTTAAAGAGAAACACTGAGTGCTACAATGTTGAGCACCACCATGTACCATACTAGCTCTTATCATGAATCTTAACTACCTCTGTGGTCATAATTTAATCATACACTCTCCTTACCCATACAACTGGGATAACCAAACTATAGAAAGTTACTTTTAAAAAGTAGTCACTTACAGTTGCTGTTATACCATCAAAACAAGTTTTAGTGAACTACAATTACTTTTTTAAAGGCCTAAATCCAATGCTTAGTCCCAACTACAACAGCCCCACTGAATTATAATGTGCTAAGTCAACATTTATGTATGCTTCATTGATTCAACGTGGCTCTTTTAGTTGGGACTAACTGGATTTAAGCCAATCTCTTTAGTTTTCCATTTTTAAAGGAAAAATCTGAATGGTACAAACTGTTGGACTTTGGTACAAAATACACTCTTTCTATCCAGCTCACTGCTGTCTCAGTTGCCATAGCACCCAAAAGTCATCAGCATAAGGCATCAGTGAGAGCCCCCATTTGAAGTATGTGATATTTCACCTCTGTCATCTCCTCACAATTATAAAGTAATTTTTAAAGTTACTAGTACTTAAGGGAAGGAGTGAAGCTACCAAATTATATGGGAGAAGGAATGAATTAATGGTAATGTAATATAGTATATCTTTGTTATTGGTCGGGAAATGAATTAATTGTAACTACTGAAGCAATCCCAAGCTGTAACAGTAGTAACAATTTATACCTGATATGTACTGAGTAGAGATTTGAAGAATATTTGTAAAATTTCTCATTTTTTATGAGAGACACTATCTTAACACCATTTCTGTGGAGAAACTGGCTATCTCTGTGAGAGATCTCACCTCCAGGATTAGAATCAGATAAGGAGAAGACCCTCCCCCCCCCCCCCCCACATCAAGTTTGCCATAATTTGTGCAGAAAATCTCTGAGCAAGATGGCCTTCTTTTCATCAAAATGTTAAAACTTTACCACAAAGTTACATCACGGAAATTTCTATAATTCACAGTTGTTCATACAAGCTTGGCTTCACTAACTCTAAATTAGGCTATCCACAAGTCCTTTATTTCAAAAACAAACAAACATAACAATAATAATAAGGCGGCTTACAGCTAAAACGGATACAAACCCCGACAATAAACAGTAATACCCCCTATTAAAATATATATTAAATACAATCTCTGTTAAAACCAATTTAAACAGAAAACAAATTAAACAAAGACAGACAACAAGTTGCATCAATTAAAACTATCAGGCACTCTGGGGCAAGCCGAAATGGAGGAGAGGAGAGCATTACAGAAGTCGAGTCATGAAGTTACCAGTGCATGTACTATAGTTTCTAGATCCCTTACTTCCAGAAATGGGCGCAGTTGGTGTATCACCTGAAGCTGATAGCAGGCGCTCCTGACTGTCGCATTCACCAGATCTGTCATGCGAAGAGTCTAGGAGCACCTCCAGACTGTGGACACAGTCCTTAACAGAGAGCGTGACCCCATCCAGGACTGGAGGTCGCAGCCCAATACTTGGTTTGGGGCCCCTCACTTTACGTACCTCCGTTTTGTCCGGATTCAGCTTGAGTCGGTTTTTCCTCATCCAGTCCATTACCGCTTCAAGACACTGATTGAGGGGAGAACCACCATCTGCCGTCATGGCAGCTGACCAAGACATGGAACAGAATATTTAGGCATCATCAGCATACTGATAACACCCTGCTCCATGTCTCCTGATGATCTCTCCCAGCGGCTTCATATAGATGTTAAACAACATCGGGGACAGGATGGCGCCCTGTGGAACGCCGCATTTTAGCTCTGTTTTTGAGGAGCAGCTGACCCCGAGTGCCACCCTCTGGAACCTGCTCGAGAGAAACGAGCAGAACCACTGAAGAACAGTGCCTCCCACTCCCAGCTCCCTCAGGCGGACCAGAAGGATGCCATGATCTATTGTATCGAAAGCCGCTGAGAGGTCTAAAAGCACCACGCTGGGTTACGCTTCCCTTGTCAGTGCTAAGACGCAGGTCATCTACCAGAGTGACCATGGCCGTTTACACCCCATATCCAGGTCTGAAGCCGGTTTGAAATGGATCTAGAAAATCGGTTTCATCCAAGATCGCTTGGAGTTGAAAGGTGACGGCTCGCTCAATCACCTTGCTCAAGAATGGGAGATGTGAGACTGGTCTGTAATTTTTCAAATCCAGGAGGTCCAGGGAAGGTTTCTTCAGGAGTGGTCTAACGACCGCCTCCTTTAGACTTGATGGAACAATTCCTTCCCTAAGGGATGCATTGATGACCCTCTTAAGGGTCACCCCCCTGGACGACCAGCCAAGATGGGCAGGGATCGAGGGAGCATGTCACCTTCCTCACTTTTCCAAGGATCTTGTCCACGTCATCGGTACTCACCAACTCAAACCGATCCAGTCTAATCTCGCAAACAGGTTCACTGGACACCTCATCAGTCACTTCTGTTATAATCCTGGTGTCTAAGTCAGCTCTTATCTGATAGATTTTATCTGAGAAATAGTTATTAAAAACGTCACAGCAGGCTGTTGTCGGGTTAAGTAACGGGTTCTGCACAGGTGGGGCCTGTGTCAGTTCCCCTAGCACCCTAAACAGTTCTGCTGGGCGAGATTCCACAGACACAGTACACGCAGAGGAGAAAGACTTCTTTGCTGCATGTATTGCCTCTCGATAGGAACAAAGAAAGTTCCTATGACGAGTCTTATCAGATAAGAGTCGAGTTTTCCGCCAAGTGCACTCTAGTCATTGTCCAACCCGCTTCATTTTCCTAAGTTCTTCTGTGAACCAGGGTTGACGATTTGGAGCGGGTTGGAAAGGATGCTTGGAAGTGATCGTGTCGATAGCTCTGGTAAGATCGGTGTTCCAGGTATTCACCAGAGCTTCAACAGGGTCGTGGGCTTTACCAACTAAGGAACCCTCCAAGGCTTTCTGGAATCCAATTCTTCAAGAAATCTTTTACTTCCAGGGGACATAAGATAGCTGATGAGTTCCTCTGATTTTAGAAACTACTCTTTTAACAAATGCAATTACATGGAAAACCTGTCCACATGACTCTCAAATTCTGTATTATTGGTGGAAAAAAACAGAACCATTCAGCGCTGTTACTCTTCTATCACAGGTTTCAGACTTCCAACCATGGTTGAATCACAAACACCAACAGGAACAATGAAGAGTGTTTTTAAAATTTTCAAATCATTGTTCAAATTATCTGTTAGAGGTATACATCTTCACTGATTACATTTTCCGATTCAAAAACTAATAGTTTCAAAAGTTTTCTTCTTGCTGTGCAAAATTAGAAGTTTCTGACCATTTTCCAATTATTTTTCACACTTTAGGGTTGTTTTTTGGCAAAAAAAATGATTTTTGCGCAAAAAAAACCCTTAGTATGTGGGAGAAATAATGTCATTTGCACAGAGTAGTATTTCTAGCAATACATTATTTTTTGAACAAAAATGTTTTTATAACAAATGTTTCTTCCTTGGAGCTTTTTTTTTATGTTCTTTTGTTTTTTTGGGGATTTGTTGTTGTTTTTTGTTTAAAAATGACAGTGTAAAAAAATCTTGTGACAGTTTACCATTTCTTCCACATGTTGTTTCAATTATTTGATCCACTATTTCTCAACAAGGATAAGAAAAACTGCAATTATTCTCTGTATCCTTAGTATTTTTTCCTTGTCAACTGAGGCTATTAAGTCAAGGCAAGACACGTCTCCTTACCTGAAGGGCTGGCTGTTTGTCATTCCTCTTGGGAGACTTTAGCCCACTGACTTGTTGTTGTTGTTGTTGTTGCTGCTGCTGTTGTTGTTGATGCTGTTGCTGCTGCTGCTGTTGTTGCTGCTGTAACAGAAGCTGCCTTGCTACCTGAAGAGCCTAAGGGAAAAAATAGAAATGAATGTAATCTAGTACAAATTGTGTGATTATTTTATCAGTACATTCTCTCAGAGGTGAGCTCACCAAAGCAACTCAGAAAGACTTGGCTGGCAGTGGACCACAGCAGTGACACAGAAACAATCACACTAACAGATAGTAGAAAATCAATGCGTAGATGTTCACATGGTAATGATGACCTCTCATTCAGCACAAAATGAATGGCCAAAGTGATCCTAGTTGACTGACTGTGCTAATAAATTGTTTTCAAGTATACCGGCAGGGTTTGACATTCTAGCCTCAACCTGAAGGAAAAAACCAGACTTGAGCTTTCACAGTAGAGAGTGTCAGTTCCCCATATTGTTGTTGTTGTTTTACAATATGATGTACAATATAATATATGAAATCATAGTTACTATAGGAAGAACAGACAAAAGGAGATGTTTGTTGGGAGGAACACAACTTTAGCTGTTTTACAGTTTAATAAGTCATCAGTGGCCAACTTTTCAAACTCTTTGGAGGCTCTCTAAAAGGACCTAAGAGTAGATCCTTAGAAAAATGTATACTTTTTGAAATAATCATTTTATTGTTCCCCAATGAAGGCACAAATTACATGAGAGTAGTTGCGTTAGGTTTTGTTCATACATTATTTCCATGCTGAGATTCTCCCCAGGGGCAATCTGAAACCAATCTTGGGTTTTTATATCCTCACTTCCTGCCCTGCCCCCTTCCTGTTTCTTCTCACTATGGGAAGAGGTAAACATCTGAACTGGGAAGTCCTATGGTTTTCCATATATAGAGTCTCCTTTAGCCCACAAAATGAAAACCCTTTTAATTCTTTACTCTGAAGCTGGATAATAAATATGCATGTTTGTCAGTGCCTCAGATTAGATATGATGGGTATATTCTTCATGGCTCAAACCAAATGTTCATTTCATGTATCACTTTGTATGAAACTTTAAGCACTGGAGAAATTCCTAGAGAAAAAAATAAAGTAAGTACAGCCATTTCCTGATTGTTGTTCTTAGCATTTGGTAATCAGAGATATGATGCCTCTGAATATTACATGAAGATTGAAGTTAGTAGTTATTGGTAGCTCTCTCCTTTTTTTAAGCCATCTAAGCAATTGGCCATTGTCATATCTTGTGATAATCAATGCTACACGTTAGCCATGCATTATGTGGAGGAAAGGGGGAATAAAACTTTGTAACTCATGCAAAAATTAATAAAGAAGATGTAGTTTTCCTTTGCAAATCTGATGAAAATAGACCCTACTCTTCAAACAAGTAGATTACACCTGGCAGTGTGGCACAGCAGAATGCAACATCCCAAATATATTGATACTCAAGGCCTAAAATGTGATGAGAAGTTAGATACTAGCATTAAAAGGAGAATCTTGTGAAATGTCAGCAATTGCGGGATTTAAGAAACAGTGAACAGGGAAAGCTATAAAAGGAGTCAGCAGTGGCAGTGCCAGAGCTGGAAATACATGGAATTGTTGAGAGAATAGCAGCCGGGTGACATAAATAGGAAACTGGGGAATGAACAAAGAGATGTATGAAGTGTTTCCCCACCCTGTTCACTTTGAGAAACCTGAAGCACTCACCAACATTTCAGATGCAAAGAAGAATGCCTGCCTGTAGGAATCAGAAGGAAATTAATGTCTGCAGGAGGACAGCTGGAAGCTTAGATGCCTCAAGGAGTTGCCTCTTGCTAGCTGCCTCATTGGAGGATTCACCATTGCTGGACTCAAGGGTTTCCTTGTCTCCTTGGAGACGTTCAGTACATGCGTAGGTGTTAACAGTGGGAAGAGTGAAGACTTCATTAATGTAAAACAAGAAAGAAATAGTCCTACTGCAAGATGCCTACATGGAAGGATAGAGTGAGGCATCTACACTTCCTTCCGCATATGTTCACTGAAATATTTAGTAAAGGCAGATTATCTTGTTTAATTAACTGAGATGACATTGTTAGTTCTATAAGTCAGCACGATCTTTCAGTGACCTAGAAAGGCCTAGTATCAGAATAGAAGACTATAATAAGGATAAAAAAGGTCCTATATCTTATTTGGATTAGAAAATGCCTAGCAAAGGGCCAGGGTATTATTCTTATATTTCTCTTTTGACACACTGTCTGCAGAGATACCTTAAATATCAAATATGGCCATTCTGCTACTTAGGAAGAAGATCTGTCTGGCTCATGAGTAATATTGTCACTGTCTGTGTCTCCATTTCAGTTACGTACATGGAATTATAAATACAGTACTGTGAAAGATTCAGTAGATGAAAGTCCGCTAACACAGCTACAACATTTACTGCTTCACTTTGTCAATACAATACGTGGGCTTGCCATACGTGGACTTGAGCTCTCATGGATGGCAAGCCCGGGGGGACAAAAAGGTGTGTGTGTGTATTGCAGAGCGCATGGGAACGTGCCACCATTGGAATCAACAGACTTGAGGTCCCACGGTTTTTTTCATATGTGGGGGGGAGTCCGGAATGGATCCCCCACGTATACAAAGGGCCCACTGTACTTGTACTACTGTACAAAAATGTACAGATAAATTTTTTCCTGATTCAAACTTAAGCCCATCAGGAGCAGCATTATAAGAATACAGGTACTAACTCAAGTTGCATTGGAAGAGAAGGAACATTATTTCTCTTAAGCGATAGTACTCTAATTAAACAAGACTTTTGAATGATAAAGAGACACCAATAGTAAATTTGTGCTATCACTGCTCTCCACATGTAGAGAACCACTATATGAACATGAGGTTCTATGCAGGAAGGCTCTCTAAGGGATCAGGGATGCAACATAGCTTAGGAAGTAAAAGAAATGCAAATAAAAAACACAGACATACAAATATTATTCCTACAATGCAATTAAACTATGCAAAAAACTGAAAATCAATTAAAATATATCACTTAAAAGGCAAAAGTTTCAAAACACACCAATAAAGTTCTTTCCTTGCAAAACAATCAATTCATAAAAACATTTTCACCTGCTGACAGAAGGACAGCAAGCAAGAAGCTAGTCTAGCTTCCTTAGGAAGGGAATCCCAGAGCCTGGTAACAGCTGATTAATTTGATTGGCAATCACTGATTAATTCTGATTGACAATTTAAATGAATAACTACAATCCAGAGAGTAGTTTTAGACATTTCCACTAGCATTTCTGGATATTCTTCCAATACTGTACCTCATTATTAAACAAATGTCGAAAGCAATATTTATGACCAGTCACACAAGTTAGTATATCCTGGAATAAGATAATATGTTGTAATGGACAGAATATGTAAGCTATTACATGTACAAAACCTTATTTATAGACTATTATTCCAGCACAATTAGCCCAAAAAGAAATGCCTCATTTCTCTACTTATACTGATTGGAAATCTGGGACGATGAAGTGAAGAATCCTTGAAGTTCTCTCTTTTGTATTTGTGAAGGTCTTATCACAAGACAAAATCTTCCACCTAAACAGATATGTCTGAGTATTTTAAAAAAAGGCTGATGAGATACAGAATTAATATTTGTCTCCCAGAAGTTACTGGGGATTGTTGCCACAGGAGATCTTTCTTTTCATTACGAAAGAGATGCTATATATGAACCCTGAAGAAGGAAAAGGATGTAGCAATAACATGTAAAGGAAAACCAAAATAATAGGGAAAGATTAAAATTAAAATTATAAAATTAGTCATTCTTGCTTGCAAGAACAGAATGTATGAAGATTTATAAAGATTTACATCATTAATATAGGAACTAGATGTTTGACAGGCAATATACCACTTACTGAGGGGCATCAGAAGGACAGGGAAATCACCTTTGTAGCCTGCTTATACGTTTCTGAAGGCTATTTGGGACCTGCATGTCAGCTTCTCAGGACACTTGGTTGACCACTGTGAGAATCACGATGCTGATCAGATGGAGACTGGATATGGTCTAGCCGGACTCTTCCTTTGCTTTTTTTAAGTCAGTGATAAAACAGTGAACTGACACAATGACAAGGATGACATAGGAAACCATGTAGATGCAAGACCTACCCCAAAGGATCAATCACACTAGAGACTAAAGTCAGTGAGGGTTCTACCTGTCTTCTCAAGGTTTCCCTGGAACTCTGATACTGAAGCTTTGTATGAGCACCAAAGAATCAATCAGTTCCTCTTTTCCATCTCAGTATATCTTGGCAGCCATGCTCCTGCCTCATTTTGCTTGGAGACTATTAGGTATAGACTCACTACAAACTCTGGTGTACACAAACAGGGACTAACCAACACACACATAAGATAGTGGTTAGATATTTAGCACAATAGGCATACACTCAACAGAGCTAAAAATTTATTACAAGTGTTGTATTTACTCCATGACAATAGCACACCTATGTAGCTTTTCACACACAGAGATGGGAGGGTGCATGGAAGATCATAATATGTTTCAGGTGTCTGAAACAGCAACTTCACAAAGGAAGGTAAAGGTAAAGAAAAATATGAGGCTCTACTGTTATTTAGGCGTACATGAAGAAAGCTTATTGCCACTTCTACACTGATGGAGGTGACTGATGCAGACATCAGCACTGCTGCTTATATGTGAGAAAAGTGACTGGCACCACTAAAAGTTAGCTACTGCACTGGCTTAGAGTATATGTGCTACCCTGCATTCCTAAGTTGCCCACCTTTAATTTTCTCCTTCAAGTCCACTTCCAGTATACAAAATATTTAAAAGACAGAACTTTCCTTTTTTTAAAAAAAGACTCCATAATGTTGTTGTGAACACAATACAGTTTCTCCCTAAGAGAGCATGAGCTTGACCCTAGATAAAAGAACTGATATGCAGCAGCTAGTCACTTAATATTATAGACAAGGTGATATAATACATGCACTAGAAATAATGGGCAATTCCAAGCTCCAGAGACAAGGAAAGATTCTGAAAGCAAGTCCATCTATTAAATTTATACCTACCCACTCAATGTGTAACTCTTTTCATGTGTGTATCAGTTCTTTGTAATTTGGTGTAATCAACTAAAACATACAACACTTCCCCAAAGAACTAGGCTATATCTTTATATCTACATATAGATATGAGAGAATATATGCATGTGCATATATACATATGCAAACACAAATACATACACACATATAGTTTTCTTGATAGTAATGTAGTTCATAGGGCTTTACTTATCAGAAAAAATTACTTAATATTCTGCCAAGCTATCGTGAAAGAGCAGTACACTGTACTCAATGAGATTCACAAGAACTGTGTTGAAAAAGAAAGGGTTGCTTGTAATAGATTTAATATGGTTGCAAACTCCACACGCTCACTGCAAACACTTAGCAGCCGATGGGGTGATAGCACAACTGCGCTGTCAATATTTTGCTGCAAAGTCAGCATCCATCCTTCCACAAGATTGCAAGTATTTCTCATTTAGGCAAGCACCTAGCTGATGTGTTAAAAAGAAAAGAAAACAACATTTCCATGAAGGTGGGGAATCAAGTACAATTGTAATACATCCAGTTTAAGCCCCAAGTGGTTAGCAATATTATCTGTGGAAACATTCCACTGGAAGAGTATACAAAACAGCAGATTAATTTTCGGCTGAAAACCATGTGAATTTTCAGAAAGCTGAAGCCACAGATCACAAAAAAGGGTTGACTCACTTAAAGCTTTTCTTTTTTTCAACTTAAAATGACACATAATTTCCTTTTATTTAAAATAAAAAAACACCCTTTTATTATTTTCCACATATCCTTCTATTAGGCTACAAAGAAAACAGAGTTTGGTCACATGTTTATTTGCTTGAGCTACTCCCTTTCCCTTCTGATAAATAATCAGCCTGCCATCCAGAAAAAACAAAATCAGTGAGCTGGGAAATCTGATGGTCATCAAACAGAATGAGATACCAAGAAAGGCAGCAGACCACTGTTCCCACAGTAAGTTTTGTAGGCCCACACCTACACTAACATCTGAGTAAATAACTTCAGTCACTCTTTCCATCTTCTCTATGCAGTTAATCTTGCTGTTAAACAAATTGTCCTCAAGGCGGTTGCAAATGTTGTTGTTTCCCACTGCACATTTTAAAGTATTATAAAAAGAACATTTTCAAGAATGCATGCAGGGATCTGAATTGCTCAATGTTAGTTGCACTTGAAGTTAGTCAGAACACAAGGCTTAATCTGTCTATTTAGAGGCTCCTCTTTTTAGAAGTTTTAAGACTAAATAGACCCTAAAGAAATGTCCTTATGTTTCAAAGCTTTCCAGAGGATGCTTTTATTTCCACCCAACTCCCCCCCCCCACCCCAGACTACACATTTTCCATTCCTGCTTATTCTTTTTGACTCTGAGATGGCAGTTTGAAATGAAAGGATAAAATGTTATGTATCAGTACCGATGGCCTTTCTATAGAAATGTTACGATAACAACAAACACAAACAAACCCTGTTAAATCATGTAAAAAAAAGGACCGAAACAGAACACGTGTTATAATATGAGTGGCAGATATTAATCAGTGCTATCTCTGGACTGTGCCAGGTTTCACAGATATCACAGAGCCTGAAAATCTGAAGAAAAGCCCCTGACATGAAAGTTAACAACCGCTTGAGAACGCAAGTCTTCCTTGCCTTTTCCTCCCCCTCCTCTTTTTGTAGAACCAAAAGTCTAGACAACAGTCATACAAAAGAGATAACACCTATGCCTGTCTCAGCAACCCAGATTTTATTAGTACTCTATCTGTACAAATATTAACAAGAATTCACAAATGCAAAGGCAACCACAAGGAAAGGACGTTTCTAAAGACACAGACCCCTTCCAACTCCCTCCCCTTTGCTGCTGTTTCTTCTAAACTTGAGAAATGACTGGATAACACAGACACACACATCAAAACAAAACACATCAGGATATTACACATGTTCTATGTGAAAATCATCTCTCCTTACATAACTGACAACACAGGGCTTCTCCAGATACACAGTTGAAAAGCAACAGAGGGAGGGGGAGTTAGCAGAAGCCAGCTTTCATTTCATCTTGTTTCTTTGCCCAACAAGGCAGTAAACAACATGAATCATCTTATTTTGCTGTAAAGCCTCAGCAATTAAATTTTCCTACAGCAAAAGAATGCCTCTGCAAGCAAGATAGCAAGTTAAAAGTTCACCGTAGCTACATGTTGTGCCCCCTTTCCCCCTGAACGTTAAACAGAGAATATGGAGAGTTTAACAGAGCAAGCTCTTACTGTCTGTCTCTAGTTTGCCGTCTTCTTGCTGAAGATGTGTTCTGGCTGTTTCTCTGAAGCAGGGGGTTGAAGAATGGTAAAAAGATGTTTGAATAAACAGGAAGTGCTGTGCAGCTGAAACACACACTGAAGGGAAAACACACTGGAGCACTGCCCTTTGTAGGCAACAACGGGAGGCTTGCCTCCACAGTAGCAACGTCTGCTTTTATGAAATGACAAAGAAACCACAAGAATTTAAGCAATTTTTCCCCATCTGTAAAGCTGAAAGATCAGCTGGCACTTGCAGGTAATTTCAAAGTTGTGTTTAACACTCCAAAAAAATTACATTAATTCTACCCTATTAAAGCAGCTGGCCTACATGCAAAAATCATATATAACTAGACAAAACAACAGCCAATGCATCTTAGCTATGCTGCTAGGCAAATTCTTTATTTGTACATAGTTTTGGAAAGCTTGTTTTTCACACTCTTTGTGGTACCCACACGCTTATGTCAATAAATGTGTGTTAAGGTTGGCCAGTCTTCACAGTAATTATTCAAATTCCTTCATAACATTTTTTGCCTTTAAAATAAATTACACTTTGAGTCATAAGATCTCAGGAGTGTGCATTCAATATGTTCTGCCAGATACCTTCTCCTTCTTACATGTTCCTTTCAGACACTAAAATAAAATACCTATTTAAATCTAGATGACTAAGTAAACTGTGTTCCCTTCACTCCTTATCCTGCTTGCCCTCCCTCACTTCAATTATCAAAGTCCAGCCTTTTGACAAATAAGAGAAATGACAGAGATACTGTCAAGGAAAGTAAACTGGGTCTGGCATTTGAAGGCAGCTTGTAAAGAGATGAACAGCAGAACAACGATATTCAGTTATAGTAGTTTTCTTTCTCCCTCTCCTTCTCTTTGCTTCTCTGTCTCTCTCTCTCTCTCTTTAAAGGAGCAAGAGTTCTTTAGAAAATATATTACTGTTTTGCAATGTGCGACAACCACTGATATTTGTTATTTAGCATGTACTCTTGGACTGTCTGTCATTCTGGGTGCTAATGCTCAGCTAAAATAACTCATTGGGAGCTGTCAGTGGGATGTTTACACAGGACCCAATCTTTTCTTCATACAAGGATTTTTTATATATATACTGGAATTCATCTTCTTTTGATCTCACATTCAAAGCAACAGCAGCTTGATAGACATGCAAGTCTGAAAGCAAATCCAGACGCTGAAGATAAACCGCCAGAGTATGACAGGCAGGAGTATCTAAAGCTTATAAAAATGAAGAGAACAGCATGTCGTCTGAGTATTACAATAGCAGAAATCAAGAGACATATTAGGTGGAACTGATCAGCCACAAAAACCATTCAAAAGGCAGATCATAGAAACAGAAAGACTAGACTGGGGGGAGGGATACAGAATGGGAAAGATCTGCTTTAAAGAGGCATCACCGTCTAAGTACCACAGCTTTCTGCTCCTGGCATGTAAAGTGGAAGAAATTGAGGGTTTCTTGTAAAAAGCCTTTACTAACTCAGCAGCTCTCACCTTTAGCTTACCAGTTAATCTTTTAATTAGACTTCTCAATTATGTAGGGTAAAGATTTTTTTTTAAATGAGTAAGTTTGATGCTTTATTTCTCTCCTGTAGATGTTCTGGAATAGTTATCTCCAAGTGCAACCCAAAATGTAGTTGAGCCTACTCAAGAGCCACCAATTCCAATGGGTCTTAAAGCAGAGTTACCTCTCTCTGGGTTGCACTCTTAAAGCAACTGTAGTGAAGCACTATTTCTATTCATTAATTGCAAAAATGCCTGGGAATGCCACCCATTTATGTTTCCAGGCCTTTAAGAGCTCCACTTCTTCAAAATTGGTTGGCAATCTGATTAGCTAGTGGATTTTCTTTCCACTGCTAAAAGACCCTAGTTTGTTAGAGGATATTACTTAAATTGGACTATCCCTGAGACAGTTAAATACCAGAGGAGAAAACACTTATGTGGAAATGATCGCTAAAACTTACTTGAGGAAAATCCATACATTTTTAATTCCTCCCCCCCTCCCCATAAGCCTCTTACTTTAATTGAAGTTGCTGAATATAATGAAAAAGTAATTCTCAAACAATTTTGTACTTAGAGATGTTTGTTAACAAACACCGAATGAACAGGCAGTGTTAGGTTAAAGGGCAGTAGAATTCCACATTATAATTTAGCCTGTGGTTATTTCTGATTAAGAACACCCTCTGGGACAGCAAAACAAGATCTTCTTTTGCAGCAGGCACAGCTTTTAAAATTAGACTCTTCTGCATAATAAACCAACAGGAAAACTGTGAATCCTAAAGCTGCATTAAAACAATTTAAATTGTTGTAATCAGTTATGTTGTGCTTTGTTGGTTTGTAAACACCAACCAACCAATCAAACAAACAAACCACACTCATCTTCACAAGTAACCCTCCCCACCTCCAAACTGTAAATATAAAAAGGAAAAAATATGTCCCGGGCTCTAAAACTGTTATAAGAAAGTCACCTTCTGTCATGCTTATGTAGCTATCTAATGAGCTAAAGACTGATTATTTATCTTTAAACTGTACTAGTTTAATCTTTTAAGGTCACCACTAATCTGCTTCAACCTTTTTAAAAAATAACAGCTTTCAAAACTTACTGCTAGAACTCACTAAACCTGGGGCTGAATGTCATTGGAACTGAAGCCTTTACCTGAAGGAGCTAACTGCAGTGTAAACACTGAGCATAAATCCTCCTGTAAATGAGAAGCAAACTAAGGTCTGCATGCTGTGAACTGAGTCATCAAATAAGGCCAATCTAACACCATTCTTGAGAAATAAATAATTATCATTACAAAGCCATCACTATCCTTATTTTCTTTAGCATGTGACTGAGTCTAGATGCTGCTCTGGGCAATAATAATTTCTTCAATCCAATTGCATTACTGTGCTGAAAAAAACAAAACAAAAATAAAACTGTTGACTGGTATGTACTCTGAAGAACCTTTGGTTTTTTATTTTATTTTATCTTTTTTACATTCAGACTTTTTGTGGACTTGAATGTCACCATGGACCTTGAATGTGAAATAGCTTCAAGTTAACAGCTTTAATTGCTTGAAGATGTGCAGGCAGGTGAAACCTGATCCCTCTGACCACTTGGAGACCAGGAACAACAGAAGAATGTTTACATAGTGGGTTTGAGTGTAATAGATCTTAAAGCTGGATTTCAGACAGACAGCAAAAATACAGCTGAGAGGTGACTTCTTAATGTAGCCCTCCTTTTTTAAACAAACAAACAAACAACTTAAAATTTTAAAAGATGAAATCCCAAAAGCCAAGGTTATCTGCTGATTTGAAGAGTTCAGTCTTTCATACACCTGATGTGTGACCTTAGCTCTGCAAAATACAAAAGGCCCCTTTCATTTCATGTTTATATGGGATACAAACTGTACGAACTTGATTCTGAAAATGAATATATATCATTTGAATATATAAATGAATTGAATAAAATGAATATATATCATATATCATCCAATATATATCATTTCTGGTGCTTTGAGATTATTTAGGATGTATGATACAGAATTTACCTGAAAACAGAAGTGAAATAACAAGGACTTTGGATTCCAATTATGTGCTTTAATTGTTGTTACTGTTGCTGTTATTAGTAAATGAATAGAAAGTGAGTAGCCCTCCTTACAGTATGTAGCTTCTAATCATGCTAGAGTACAAACCATATTTTCTAAAAAGAGGTACCTTACAGCCTGAGGTGCTAGCACAGTATCATTGGAAGGCTGTCTATATACAGTAAAACAAAAGGTGATTTTTGAGGGGGAAATGATAGTGCCCTGATCTATCACCAGACCTGTATGCAGTATGCCATAAAGGTTTAGGCAACAATGACAACACAACATCTAAAATTTGGGGGTTGTTGTTGTTAACTGCCCTTGAGTTATGAATGAGACATTTCCAATACCACCTTTCCTCCACTGCACTGCTTAGGTCCTGCATATTCAGGCCATGACCTCCTTGATTGAGTCTATCCATCTGGCGCATGGTCTTCCTCTCTTTCTACTGCCTTCTACCTTTCCAAGTATTATTGTCTTTTCTAAGGAGTCATGTTTTTTCATGATGTGGCCAAAGTATGACAGATTCATTTTGATCATCTTGGCTTCCAGGAAAGATCAGGCCTAATCTGTTCCAGGACCTGTTTGTTTGTCTTTTTGTCTGTCCATGGTATTCTGAACAATCTTCTCCAGATCTACATCTCAAATGAATTTATTTTCTTCCTATCCACTTTCTTCACTGTCTTCACAGTTCTCACATTCATACATGATGATGGTTCACTGTCCAGTTCTCATATCTGTACATACAGCCGGGCCTCTGTATCCTCAGGTGACCCGTACTGGACCCCCCCCCCACACACACACACACTGCAGATACAACAAAATGCAGGACCTCAAGTCCTGTTCTACTTAATGGTGGTGTGATGTGCATGTGCCTGCTAGCGCAGCCACAGCCATTAGGTGTCAAGGACAGCCAGGTGGAGGACTTGGAGGACTCTGAGGGGGAGGATGTGGGGCCAGATCCTAGCTTGGTGCTCCCAGCCCCCATAGACCTAGCTGAACCTGGACCTAGCTGTGTGGAACCCATTGAGCAACAGCCTAGCCTTCCTCCTCAGCAGCCTAGCCTTCCTCCAGCAGAAAGCCTTTCCCCAGCAGAGGTTTCAGGCCAGGAAGAAGCAGAGGAGCAAGAGATTGAAATCCCTACCTTTGCTCAGAGGAGAACAGATAGGGAGGGGCTGCGGCGTTCTCGAAGGTTAGCTGAGAAACGCGCAGCTAAAGAGAAACACCTGGAGAGAGACGCTGAGGCTAGATAAGCAGCTAGGAAAAGCCAAGCTCTCCGTCAAGGCTTATCTTGGATTCCCCGGTGAAAGCTCTTGGCTCTCGGCTTGACTTTAGACTGGTTATATCCTGTGACCTTTGGAACAGCTCTGGACTACCTGCTCGCGTTAACCCTGGACCTTGGATTGCTCTCTGACCTGCCTTTCGGAACTCTGGACTTGTTGGTTGCCTGCTGCAAACAAACAGTGGTACGTCACTTGCAACTGGGTTGTTGTCTTGGAAGAGGCCCTGTCTTTATCAGCCACGTGTTGGCAGCTTTCCCGGACATTAGGGACAATGAGGGTTTGCCATCTGTGGATGTTTAGATCTGCGGATGGCAAGTCCATATATACGGAGGTCCGACTGTACAATGGCTTGGACAATTCTAACTTTAAGATAAGTTGTCAACGTAGATTATTTCTGCAATGTGGATGCATCCTAGGTGAAATGAAGGACTACTAAAAAGGAATAGGCTGTGAGAAAATTCATTAATTCTTTGCCAGAGAATCCAATTTTAGTCGGGCCAGCTTGAATCAGACTGCACTTACAGACTGGTTGCACTCCAATTTGCACTCCAGAAACCTTATATTGACTGATCTTAAAGATGTAGCTGAAAAAAACCTAGACACATTTGAAAAGTATGTATAGGAAAATGTGCAATGCACATTAAAAAGTTTTAAGTCAATGAGGTTCATGAAATATATGCAATTTTAAAATGTGCACAAATCTCAATATGCACAGTGAAAAATCTGCAAAAAAGAATGAAAAAAACTTGGTGAAACTGGTCACAGAGTAGCTATGAAAAGACATCTGGAGATGTGAAATATATATATATATATATATACACACACACACACCTAGTTTCACTGCAGATGCCAGGCAGAGATCAGAACCTTGGGGTTGTTTTTTTTTTCAAGGATAGAGTCTGAATAAAGAACCCATATAATGATGTCAGGCATTTTAGATCTTACTGAAAAATTAAAAGTTCATGTGAAATTGTTAATCTTCTGAGAAGATATCTCATGTAATATATCTCTAAGATCAGCCTCTGGCCAAAATCTAATAGTTAATGCTAACTATAACAGAACTACTGAATCAATAGAATTTACATCACTGTTGACTTATCAAGTTTCCACACTATGACTAATAATTGGAATCATAGTTAGCCCTTCATATTTGTACAGATTCAATTCAGGGACCCTCTGCTAATATGAAAAAAACACAAATAATTGTGTCCCATTTTATTTAATGGTGGCAATGTGAAAATGAACATTTTTGCATGTCGTCATCCATATCACCACTATTTAATAATATGGGGTGTGATGATCTGCAAATGATCAAATTCACAGATATGAAATCTCTGGATCCAAATGGAATTTACATCACTATCAGAGAACTGCAGAGTGGTCAGTGTAATGCCTTTTTTTTTAAAAAAAATAATAATAATAATCCCAGACTGAAGATATTAAAGATTGGTTAGTTTAATGTCTGCTCTTGATAAGTTGATATATTGTTAATGACAACATCAAGCATATAAATGGGCAAGTCTTACTGAAGAATAAATATGACTTCTGCAAAGGCAAATCAAACATGTGATAGGTGTGGTATAGACAACACTTCTGTACCTAAGACTATAAAGTCCCTCATCAAGATTCCTGAATGAATATAAGATTCATGGGATAAGAGATGACATCTTATGGATCTGAGACATATTAAAGAACATAATGCAGGAAGTAGGAATAAGGACAGGTTGCACACCTGTAACAGTATTTCTTCGAGTGGTCATCTGCGAATTCACACAAATGGGTTTTGTCTGCGCATGCGCAGCCAGTTCGGAACCTTCTGGAATCACTAGGCAGAAGTTGGGTTGCAACTTTTTGGCGGTAGCTCCGCCCACCTCTATATAGGCCCCGCGTTCCCGCTCGCTCTTTAGTTCCAAGTACGCCGCTAATAAGCGACAGCAAGGTTATCAACTAGAGCAGGACACAACTGAGGGGAGGTTGGGCAGGATTTGTGTGAATTCGCAGATGACCACTCGAAGAAATACTGTTACAGGTGTGCAACCTGTCCTCCTTCTTCGTGGTCTCTGCGAATCACACAAATGGGTTATCCAGACTAGCAAGCTAATGTCCCTGGAGGAGGGAGTGTCCTGACACAATGTTTGAAGGTGCAAACAAGGAAATTTATTGACATAACATAGTCAAGATAATAGGCACCTGAATCTTAATAGGTATTGGATTCAAGTATGTCAGGAACTGATAATAACCCATCGATCAGAGGGTTGCAAGTGCACTAGAACAATAGTAAACAACTGCATAAACTTAAGGTAAATTCAAGAAGAACCCGTATTGGTAATTCATGAACAACAAGAAATTTTAGTAGCATATCACAGTGTATAAACTGATAAAATAAGTCAGTATCGAATAGATACTCAAATAAATAAGAACATAATGAAGTAATGTGAACATGTACAAAGACATTAATGAAGTCCAGATAACAACACTGCTTTTCCAAAAGCAGCCTCTTGTCTGGCCCGTGTGTCCAACCCGCAGTGCTTGATAAAAGTCATTGGTTGGGACCAGACAGCTGCTTTGCACAAATCCTCCAAGGGGATGCCAAACAGGAAAGCAGACGATGAAGCTACCGCCCTTGTGGAGTGTGCACACACCCGGCCCGGCGGGTTCTTGCCTGCTAGTTTGTAGCATAAATGGATAGTGGAAGTCACCCATTTGGACAGTCTTTGTGGAGTGACAGGGAGTCCTTTCTTGTGTTCAGAGTAGCACACAAAAAGTCTCTCCGAACGCCTCGAAACCGAGGTGCGGTCAAGGTAGAAAGACAAAGCCCTACGAACGTCTAGTGTATGTAGTCTTTGTTCAACCTCAGTGGTCGGGTTCGGGGCCGGTGGGTAGCACGATGTCCTGGTTAACGTGGAAGGCCGACACTACTTTCGGTAGGAAGGTGATGTCGGTACGGAGGACCACCTTGTCTTTATGAAATCGAAGATATGGCTGGTCCATCCGCAGAGCGCATAGCTCACCAGCCTGACGAGCCGAAGTCAAGGCCACAAGGAATGCTGTTTTCCATGTTAAGAGCCTAATGTCAGTAGTAGCCATGGGCTCGAAGGGTTTCGTGGAGCGGTAGGACAGTACCACGTCGAGACCCCAAGCTGGAGTCGGTACCGAGGATGGCGGGTGTAGGTTGTTTAGTCCTTTAAGAAATCTCTTGACTAGGGGGTCAGAGAAAAAGGATGGCTTGCCCTCCAGCTGGTAGTGGGAGCAGATAGCAGAGAGGTAGCACTTGATGGAAGCAAGGCAAAGTCCCGACTCAGAGAGGGAGAGAAGAAACTCGAGTACTGTCGGTACCGAGACACGGGATGGAGAAAGTCCTTTGGATGAGAGGAAGTCTTTGAACTTGTTCCACTTGTAGGAATAGGACCTTCTGGTTGAAGGCTTTTGGGCTGCTTTAATCACGGTCTGGAGACGAGGAAAGAGTGAGTCTACGGCTGTAGTCTCCATGCCACCAGAGGTAGAGTGTCCAAATCTGGATGGCGGACTCTTCCTCCATACATCGTGAGGAGATCTGGACGGTAGTGTAGTCGGTGATAAGTGTGTCGAGACAGATGGAGAAGTGGAGCAAACCAAGGTTGTCTCGGCCACCACGGAGTGATCAAGATGGCATCTGACTTCTCGGTCCGCATCTTGGCGAGCATTCTGGTTATGAGTGGAAACGGAGGAAATGCGTAGAATTTCCTTCCGTACCACACGAACTGGAAGGCGTTGCCTAAACAAGATCGGGTCATCGTTCTGGAGCAAAACTCTCTACAGTGAGTGTTGTCCTCCATGGCGAACAAGTCGATGTCCCTGGTCCCCCAGAGAGAGAATAGATGAGAGACCGTCTCTGGGTGGACACGCCACTCGTGACACGGGTTGGATGATCGGCTGAGGCTGTCGGCAAGTCTGTTTCCTGTCCAGGGAGGTGAATGGACTGGAGGAGGATGTCGTGATCGATGCACCAGTCCCATATGCGAAGTGTGATGCTGAGCAATGTCCTGGATTTGGTTCCACCTTGCTTGTTCAGGTAGTACATGACGGTGTTGTTGTCCATCATGAGCAGAACTACCTTGTTGGACAAGTAAAGTTGAAAGGCCTTGAGCACCTTCTCCACAGCTAGCATCTCCAAGGCGTTGATGTGTAGCTGTCGTTCGAGAGTGGACCACGGGCCTTTTACTGTTAGTCCTCTGGAGTGTGCTCCCCAACCTTCCTCTGATGCGTCCGTGGTGAGGGTCACCTCTGGTTGAGGCGGAAGGAACGGCATCCCGGAACAGACGTTGTCGGGATGGAGCCACCAGCGAAGAGATGTCAGCACTCGAGGTGGGATGATGAGCCACTTTGAGGGGGAGTCGGAGGTGGCATCAAACGAGGACAGGAACCAGGACTGAATGGGTCGAAGGCGAAGTCTTGCCCACTGTGTCACAAAGGTTGTTGAAGCTAAGTGGCCCATTAGCGTCTGGATAAGATGCGCCTGAACTCTGGTGAGGTTGAGGCAGGCTGTGATGGAGGCCGTTAGGGCTGCGAACCTGTCCTCAGGAAGGAAGGCCTTTTGTAGCCTCGAGTCCAGGACTGCTCCGATGAACCTCACTCTTTGTGTGGGGAGGAGAGAAGACTTCTCGAAATTGACGTTGAGTCCCAGCGAATCGAGTAGACTGAGAGTGAAGCGGATGTCGATGAGGAGCTTTTCTCGGGTCGGAGCTGTCAGGAGCCAGTCGTTGGACGTTGGCTTCTAGCTGGAGAAGAACTGGCCGAAGAAGAATGGCGTTTGGAGTGAGAAGAACGGTGATGAGAAGAGGACGGGCGATGTGAAACCGACGATCAGTGTCGAGGTGATGACCGACAATGGGAGTCACATGAAAGGTGGCGCCCGGACAGACCGGGAGATGGAGATGGAGATGAACAACGCAGTGGAGAAGGAGGAACCTGTTGTCCTGGTGGAAGGCGATGAGACGACGGTACCGGGGACGGAAGGGGCTGCTGTATAGCAGGACTGGAACAAGGTCTCTGGGACGGAATGGAGAGGGGCTACTGAGTAGCAGGAAAGGGTTGAAGCTGACGTCTCTGGTCTTCCAAGAGGAGCAACTGTTCAGGTTGAACCGGAAGCATATAACTGTTAGAGGCCTCGTTGTATACCAGTTGTGGAAATCTAGAGAGCCACGAATCCGAAGCCGAGTAGACAGGAGGTTGTTGTCGCATCTGGACCGGGGCCGGTAAAGATACTGGGTCCGGTTCGAGCCTGATGCTGCGGGCTGAGGACGGAGAAACGGTAGGAGGTAAACGGGGGATGAGCTTCCGGTTTGGACTCGGTGTCGAGGCACACCATTGGAGAGGAGGGTTTCGAACCCGATGGGCCTGTCGGGGCCGAGACGGATAAGGCCATTGCCGGAGGCGTGGAGCGTGATAGCATCGGGGCCGTACGGGTTTCCCCGGACTGCGACTTGCTTAGAGAGGTCCCCATCGGTAGAGTCCAGGGGAGACAATGAACGGGCTTTCTTGGAGGACGAGGGGGGCTCAGCCTTAGTCTCCAAATGTTTGCGTTTGGAGGACCTTTTTCCACCCCTCTCCAAGCCCTTAGGGCTCACGCTCTCCGAGGTTTTAGAGGACCTCTTAGATCTCTCCCTGGATCTGCCCCGCTGAGGGGGGTCCGAGGAAGGTTTTCTCATGGCCACGGAAGCCAAAGCAGAAGCTGAGGAGTCGGCTTGCAGGGCCTTTTCCCAGAGAGCCGCCTTGAGTTTCACCGTTCGGTTCTTCAAGGCTTGTGGAGTCATTTTCCTGCACATTTTGCAGGAGGTAGGATTATGGGATTCTCCCAGGCAGAAAATGCACTCATCGTGCTGGTCAGAAGTCGGCAACTTGGAGTTGCAATACACACAATGCTTAAAGGAGGCCATGTCGTTGTAGATAATCCAAAATCGTAGTCGTTTAACACAGTCCAAGGTCAGAATTTAGTAGTCGCAATCCAGAAAATCGAGGAAATTTTTTGGTCAAAAGCCGTTAACGAGTAACTGCACTAGTGACGAGGTTCCTTGCAAGTTGCAAAGGCGGCGGACGAAAGGAACTAAAGAGCGAGCGGGAACGCGGGGCCTATATAGAGGTGGGTGGAGCTACCGCCAAAAAGTTGCAATCCAACTTCTGCCTAGTGATTCCAGAAGGTTCCGAACTGGCTGCGCATGCGCAGACAAAACCCATTTGTGTGATTCGCAGAGACCACGAAGAAGAAATTGTCACTTCTCATAAATAAAACATAGGTGCCATTTAACTTGTTTACAAAAAGAAGTTAGATGACAGTAGTGTGGTAGGCAGGTTTGCTGAGTACAGTGGGTCCTTGTTATCTGCTGGGGTTTGGTTCCAGGAACCATAGTGGATAACAAAATCCATGGATGCTCCACTCCCGTTAAATACAATGGCATAGCAAAATGGTGTCCCTTAAATCAAGCTTGGCTATATGGAATTTATACATTTTTGAATATTTTCAAGCCGTGGATGCTTGAATTCGTGGGAAATCACTTGGGAAACACTTATGGGAAGAAAAACAGTGCTTAACAAGGAACTTCTTTTTTTATGTTCTTGGCCCAGCAATTTTGTAACTCTGCACAGTTGGAATACAGCACAACTTTCCAAGGCAAAGTTGTGCACTTATACTAGTTAAAACTGTGCAATTTTTATAAGCATCTGAATGATTCAACATTTAAAAGAGGAAGATTCCTTGAACACTAATCTACCTGAACTGTGAAAACTACTACTATTTTCTCCTTTATTTTCTCTCCCCACCAAGGCTGCTCCTCTCCTGCCACTCCCTCCCTCCTGAGCTGTTTTTTTCGCAACTTGCTCCATGAACTCTCTGGGATCTTCACTCCCCTTTTTTATTAACCTGACTTCCTACTCTGATTCCCCCATTCCTTCTCATTCCTGCTAATTTGCTTACTCCCCAAGGCTGCTCCTGTGCTATCGCTCCCCCTCCTCCATTATTCTTTCTCTGCTTCTGTGTGTGTGTGTGTGTGTATGTGTGTGTGTGTGTGTAAAACTTGTTCTCTGAATTCTCTGGTCTCTGCGCTTTCCATCTTTCTTCACCTCCAATTCTGGGCAGGTATCCGAGAAAGAGTGGTAGAGGAGAGGGTGGCAAGAGAGGACCAACCTTGGCAGGGCTAAAGTAAATTAGAAGGAAAAAATTGGGGAATCAGATTAAACAGGTAGGTCAAGATAGTAGTGGAATATAGTAAGAGTCCAAAGAGTTCAGATAACAAGTTGTGTTAAAAAAAAAAAAGCCAAGAAAGAGCAGCAGATAAAGGTGTGGCAGGAGAACAAGTTTGGTAGTGATGAAAAAAATAGCAGGGATGAGAAGGAATATGAGAATTGGACTAGATAGGCAGATGAGGAAAGAAAGGGAGCACAGACTCAGAACCCAAACCCATTGTTTGGGGGTTCCTTAGACTAGAGCAGTAATGGCAAGCCTATGGCACACGTGCCAGAGGGGGCACTCAGAGCTCTCCCTGTGGGCAAACGCTCCATTGCCCCAGTACAGAGTTCGCCATAGTTCGTTACTAGAAAGCCAGAGGGATGTGGCACTTTGTGATAAATAAGTGAGTTTTGGCTTGCAATTTGGGCACTCGGTCTCTAAAAGGCTCATCAACACTGGACTAGAGACTGAAAGGGGATTGATGAGATTTTTGTGGCATGCCTTGGCCCTTCTATCAAGCAAAACTAGAAAACCAGTCTCAAAACTACCATATGCAATACAATTTTTTTATTATTTCCTGATATCAAACCCATTCATTTCTGTGCTCTCTCACCTCTCTTTCACAAAAAGTTGTGAAACATGAACAGTCATGGCCAGAGGTAGAATCATAGAGTTGGAAGAAACCACAAGAGCCATCCAGTCCAACCCCCTGCCATGCAGGAACTCCCGATCAAAGCATCCCCAACAGATGGCTATCCAGCCTCTGCTTAAAGACCTCCAAGGAAGGGGACTCCACTACTCTCCGAGGGAGTGTGTTCTACTGTCGAACCGCCCTTACTGTCAGGAAGTTCCTCCTAATGTTGAGGTGGAATCTCTTTTACTGGAGCTTCCATCCGGGTCCCATTCTCTGGAGCAGCAGAAAACAAGCTTGTTCCCTCCTCAATATGACATCCCTTCAAATATTTAAACAAAGCTATCATATCACCTCTTAACCTTCTCTTCTCCAGCTAAACATCCCCAGCTCCCTAAGTCGTTCCTCATAGGGCTTGGTTTCCAGACCGTTCATCATTTTAGTGGCCCTCCTTTGGACACGCTCCAGTTTTTCAACATCCTTTTTGAATTGTGGCACCCAGAACTGGACACAGTATTCCAGGTGAGGCCTGACCAAAGCAGAATAGAGTGGCACTATTTGTTCTCTTGATGTAGACACTATACTTCTACTGATGCAGCCTAAAATTGCATTGGCCTTTTTAACTGCTGCATCGCACTGTTGACTCATGTTCAACTTGTGGTCCACCTGGATTCCTAGATCCCTTTCACACGTAGTCTCATTCAGCCAGGTGTCCCCCATCATATATCTGTGCTTTTTGTTTTTCCGCCCTAAGTGCAGTACCTTACATTTCTCCATGTTGAATTTCATTTTGTTAGCTTTGGCCCAGCTTTCTAGTCTGTTCAAGTCAAGGTAGACTACAACTACACAATTGTTCTTCATTGTGCATTTGCAAGTAAAACTGTGTGAGTTACTTGAGAATGCACACTTTTTAAATGTTGCGGTGAGTTTTCCTTTTGTGAGAGGGGAAAAATACCAAATGTTTTGACACTACAAGAAGAAACACCAATACCTTCTCCTCAACATCTATTGGAAAGTGGGAAAATTGAGAATTTCCATCCCTCACAGGGGGAAGAAATCCTAACTTAGAAATCTTAATCCTTACTTTTTGGGTTCTAAACTGTTGATAACTGACCAAGAAAAGCTTTATGAAAATTGCAGTGGAATGTGTGGTTCCCACAACTATTACCATTACATTCAGTGATATACAGGGATTATAATTTATGAGTAACATTAGTAAAAATACATTACTAAAGGTTTTCATGATGTGGTATGGGAGGCATATGATGTGTGGCAGTTAAGTCTAGGGACTCTACTGATGAAAGTTGTCATAAGTCAATGGGGGGTGACACCATGAGAAGGATTATGGATGTGGACAAAATTAACTGTGATGTAGATGTAGGGAATAGGGAAAAGTTCTCTCTCTCTCCATACTATTAGAACCTTGGTTGGCTGATGACACCCAGAGATTCAGATCAGACAAAAACTAGTTCTTCAAAAGATGAAATGGTGTTACTCATTACCAAAAGATGTTCTGATAGCTGCCAATTCTCATGGGGGTTTTGACAAATTCCTGAAAGAGAAGGATGTAATATATTGTATCCAGCATCAGAGGCAATATGCCTCTCAACTCAGATTGCCAGAGACCATGACTATGAGATGGACATTTTGGATAGACAAGCCATACTATAGAATATTCATAGCTTTTATTTAGACAAGGCTCTGTGTATCAGAACTGGGTCCACAAAAGCTCTGGTGGAGCACTATGATCCCACTTTAACTGCCATGGCTAGATCCAATGGAGTTACAAAGTTTGTAGTTTGGGGAGGCACTAGAGCTCTTTACAGAGTTTTAAATGTGTGTGTGTATGCGCCATAAGGTTGCCTGTCGACTTATGGTGACCCCATGAATTTCATAGAGTTTTCTTAGGCAAGGAATACTCAAGAGGTGGTTTAACCAGTTCCTTCCTTGGAAATATAGCCTACATACCCCTTCTTAAATTTTAATCCCAGGATTCCAGAGGATGTTGTCACAGCAGTTATAGTGGAATTATACTGCTATAGCTGTGTAGTGTGAAAAGGGCCTACTATGAAGTAATGGGTTGAGATAAGAATATTACAAATGGGAGGAATCATTCTTTTTCCTGTCTGAGCTTCAAATCTGTTTCCTTAAAAAAATGCTTCTGGGAAACTGTAATACCAGGATGAACCCTTGGCTGGAGAGAAAAAATGGCTTCTGGTAGGAAGCCAAAAGCTATAGGACAGCTATGGAGAACCTTTTTGGGGTCATGTGCCCCAAGTAAATTTTTCCCCAGCACCAGGTAGCACCCTGTGCTAGAGGTGGGACATCCACCCTCCAGGGGCAGGAATTCGGGTGGGGCTTCTCCCCCTGCCCTTCTCCTGGTGTCCAGCTGTCTCTGAGAGACAGCTAGAAGCCGGGGAAAGTTTGGGAGGGGGGCAATGGGGTGCACGCTGGTCGCTCCTCCTCCCTCCAGGAACCTTTTCCCGGCTTCCAGCTGTCTCTGAGAGAAGGTCCCTGGGGAGGAGGAGGAATAGGCATGCACTATTCCTCCTCCTCCTTGAGCTTTCCTGACCCCCAGCTGTCCCTCCAGAGGCAGCTGGGGGCCGGGAAAGGTCCTGGGGAGGAGCAACGGGTGTGTGACAGTCGCTCCTCTTCCCCTTGCCCTTTTCCTGCCCCCCAGCTGTCTCCGAGAGACAGCTGAAGGACAGGAAACATCCAGGAGGAGGAGCAATGGGCTGTGATTCCTTCTCCCCTCGCGCTTTTCCCGGCTTCCAGTTGTCTTTGAGAGACAGCTGAAGGCCACGAAATGGCAGGGAGGGGGAGCCATGGACTTGCGCACACCTCTTCCTCCTCCTCCTCCTCCCTGACCTGTGTTGGGAGAAATGGCGTTGCGTGCCACCTGTGGCACACGTGCCATAGGTTTGCCATCACGGCTATAGGAGTACTGACTCTTTACCAGTCCTAGGGTACTTTGAAGTGCCCCACTTCATAGTAATCCAGCACTAGGTCTGAATCAGAAAAACAAAGTTTTGCTTTCACTGTGTCCTGTTTATCATAAGGCACAGCAGCATCATGGTCAAAGAAAGACAAAATAGTTTATAAGAAAACAGCCAAACACTAAAGTTCTCAATTTTACATCATATGAGAGAAAAATAGAGAAAACAAAATGAAGTGGGGATGGGTGGGATGAAGAAGTAATCCTGGTAGAGGTCAGAGTCCATAAAGTGTTTTATCACAGGTATCTAGAAAATAAGCACTGCAGGCTGCCAACATACATACTTGCCTTGGCGAATTTGAAATTTGTTGAAAAATCCTAAAACATGGCTACATGCCTTTAACCTTGATGAAAGACCTAGTATATATTACAACATCCTATATAGTAGTGAGAAAACAGGCATTTATAAGGACTTTATGGTATGTATTTTATATATATATATATATATATATATATATATATATATATATATATATATATATATGAGAATGAGCAAAGATACACACTAATCCAACAGGAATGGGGTTTTACCTCTACCAAGAAAAAAACAATGGTAAGATGAAGTTCAAAGGTGACACAAAGAGGTGGCATGAGAGCCATCATTAAATATCTTAAGGGATGTCATGTAGAAGATGGAATACACTTCTTTACTGGTGCTCCAGAGACTAGGACATGAACAAATACATTCATATTGTAAGAGAAGAATTTCCATCTAAACATTAGGAACAGTTTCCTGATAGTAAAATCTGTTCTACAGAGGATGAGGCTGTGTGATAGACAGGAGTGATTTACCTGGGTATTCCTGTATGGTGATGCCCTTTAAGGGGTTAGACTAAATGGCCCTTGTGGCCCCCTCCAACATTAAGAGTCCATTATTATAACAAGGATGTTAACTCAAAAATCTGACAGAAAATGAATAAATTGTGTCAGCCACAAAGGCAAATTCATAATAATTTTTAAAAATGGAGTGGAACCAAAAAAATGAAGTGCCCACATTAGAGAGAAGGGATCTGAAAATCTTTCTTTCAGCGTTTTATGTCTGACCTGACCTATATCACAGGTGTCTGTATCACAGGTTTACATCTTTTTTATTAAATAATTATACAGTTTGGGAATCAACCTGCCCAAAAATAGGGCAAAAAGATTTCATCTATTATTAGAATTCATTATTACTCACAGATTCTGCATCCATGAATTCAATCATCCACAGTTTGAAGATACATTTTTTAAAATTCCAAAAAGCAAACCCTGATTTTGTCATTTTATATAAGGAACGCTATTATACTACCCCATTGTATATAATGGAACTTGAGCAGCCACGGATTTTGGTATCCATGGGAGGTCCTGAAACCAAACCCCAGCAGATACCAAGGACCTACTATGCATTTTAATGTCATATATCATGTTTTATCAGAACATGAAAATGCAGGAAAGATATACAGCCAGCCTTCCATATCCACAGATTCTTTATCCATGGATTCAACCATCCATGGTTAGAAAATATCCCAAAAAAGGTATAAATTTCAAAAAGCAAAACTTAATTTTGCTATTTTATATAAGGGAAACAATTTTACTATGCCATTCTCTTTAATAGGACTTGAGCATCTATGGATTTTGGTATCCATGGATGGTCCTGGAACCAAACCTCAGTGGATACTAAGGGCCTGCTGTATACCTCAAACTTACAACATTAAAAGATGTAGTGCAGGGAAAGTATTATTTAATTTTGGATAGCAAAATTAAATCAAAAAGCACACTACAACTCTAGAGAGCATTTTGCTCATATCCAACTCAAGACATTTTGCTACCTGAGAAGAGAAACAAGATGCACCCTTTTCCAGTACATATACATGGACTGACAGCTGGATCTTACTTCACCACTGGCAATGGGATAGCATCCTGTACCTGAGGCAGCATCCTAGTCTAGTGGCCCAAGGACAGGTTGCGGGATAAATACTGCTCTGTTCTCCAAGGGAAGGTGAAGCCTGAGGGTTCAAAAGGAACAAGTGGGAGTCTGCCATCTCCATCCCCTGGCATCTGTCACCGGAATCAGTTGCCACACACTGCTTGTGGTAGAGCCTGGCCTGATTATTTCAAGTCAATATTATCATACACTTAACAAGACTGGGAAAGGCGGAGAGAGTGAGAGACTTCTTTGAAAGGGCTGCCAGTAATGGCTGAAGGATTTCGCTCTCCCCCCAACCCTTCTTCCTTTCCTCTTTTTGGCAACTGAAAGGGCTTGGCTTTGAAAAAACAGTGTCAATTTAAGGATTTAGTATAAACTAGCTGAAGCCTGTGGGAGGAACACTAAGTGGAAAAAGTAAACACAGTCCTCCCAAGTAGTTCCTTTCTGAGCTATACACACAGTCCGTGCCTGGTACCACAGGCTGCCCTGCACATTGAGAAGGTCAGCTAAGCTATGCTAAACTGACAGGTTCCGTTTACAGCAGGGCCAGCACTTTGTTTGGATATACTGGCCTTGGTCACCACCAGCTTAACAACAGATGGCTAGAAAACTTTCATTATGTTGCACAGGGCTAAACTGCAAACAATCACTGAAAAAACTGTGAAAATTTTAACTCCCTCCCAGCCAAGCCGAAAAGAGCTGGCAAGGAAATGGTAAAAGGCAGGCAGAAAGAGGGGAGGGGGCCATTCTTATTAAGCTGGAAAAATAGACAGTGTGTGCTTTGCAACTAATTAAGGTGAGATGTAATTATTAATCACATTTCTACATCACCCAATGGATGCACTCTAATAGGGGCAGTGCAAATGTGAGTTTCCCAAAGGACTCATCCAGGTGGCAGCTTCTGTATTCCTTGATGGGGCAGTAACATGCAAAACAGGAGTGTGGGAATCATAGAATCACAGAGTTTGAAGAGACCAAAAGGGCCATCCAGTCCAACCCCCTGCCATGCCTGAACTCAAAATCAAACCATCCCCAACAGATGGCCATCAAGCCTCTGTTTAAAGACCTCCAAGGAAGGAAACTCCACTACACTCTGAGGGAGTGTGTTCCACTGTCAAACAGCTCTCATTGCCAGGAAGTTCCTCCTAATGTTGAGATGGAATCTCTTTTCCTGTAGCTTGCATCCGTTGTTCCGGTTCCTGTTCTCTCGAGCAGCAGAAAACAAGCTTGCTCCCTTCTCAATATGACATTCCTTCAAATATTTAAACAGGACTATTATATCACCTCATAGAATCATCTAAGGGAAAGGCTTAGTTTCCTTTTTGGTCCAACATATCCCATGTAATTTTGGCTACACAAGATGTACAGTTCACAGAGACTAATACAAACTAACTTCGATTATAAGAACTGAAGCTGTGTTCCTAGGTCCCAAAGTAAGAGCTGCTATGACAAACAGTGAAGTAACTCATATCACAGTTGATTTTGCTACTTCAAGACTAACAAATACAGGCAATACAATGCATGAAGAGGTATATCCATCAGAGAAGTTCAACTGCTCAACGACAATACTACCTAGATAAAAGGTTGGAAACAACCTCTGTCCATACACCTCTTATATATTTACTTCTCAAATCTATATGAAACATGAAGGAGCTCAGGATGTTATACTGTCACAACCATTTTGTAAGGTAAGTCAGGCTGTAAATGTGCTGTAAAAAGCTACCTAGGATGCTACATGGCTGAATAAGGATCAGAACCGAGATCTCCCACATCCAAGTCTCTTGAAAATGTGCTGCACATTGGATCCTAGCAGTTGTTTTCACTATCTACAAAAATCACAGGTGCCAAAAATGAGTGACAGGTTCCTGGGTGCCTGTTCTGCTTGCCTTTACCTACAAAGATTGTTATCTTTGAAGCATTATTTGCTATTTGACCATGTCAATTTTATCCAGGGTATTATTCTGGAAACCCAATTATGTTGATAGATTGTAAATCTTATCTTTAGGAAATATTTCCTCAAACCATCAGTAAAACAAGGAAAAAATCTTTTAAAAACACAGAATATGGACTTCCCTACAAACAGCTCTCTAAAAGACATTTTGTAGAAGGCTGCTGTCAAGCACCGCCATTTGAAGGCAAGGGGAGGATGCCAAATAATCTAACCCACAGATTTAAATGTGATTTAACCAAATCTATATATATAATTTAAATATACATTACTTTGATTTGATTCATATGTACCCTAATATTGTCTAATGCTCCAAGGCGGGTTATAAATGCACCTTGTGAAGTTAAATTCAATTGGCAATCTTATATATGTCTCATCACAGGCAACACGTTCTTCCGTATTATTCAAAAAATGAACAAATCTGTTTTTCCACAAATGTATTTTAGAAGCGAGCCTTTCCTGTTATTGAAAGAAAATTGTGTTTATTACTCCTTTAGCATAGTGTAAACTCATAAACGTCAACAGAGAGTACAAGGAAAACTGTCAACTAAATATTGTTTCCTTCATGAGCTGCTCTTCCAAGTCAATTACGCCTTTCAACTTCTGGGGCATTGTATGATAAACTGGCAGTAAAAATCATTCACATTAATATACCATGGTGCCTTGCCTGCAAAAGGTAATTAAAGAAGTAAATGACTCATAAGAATAGACATATTAGCTGCAAAATGAAAGGCAACTGAGCTGCCACATGAAAATATGTACCATTAAGATACTGCATTTTCATATTCCTGTAATCAGCTTCAGTAGACTAATGCTTATTTAATCCAGTTCTCTACTAAGTCCATCAACAACTGTTTTTTGCTGTTTTCTCCTTGACTGAACATTATGTGTGCAGGTTTGGAATAAATACTGCAATGAGATTTTTGCATACTCAATTGAAGAACTGGTTTTTATATTTAAAAAAATAAGTAAAAAAAGAATATGGGACTATTCTTTCCACTGTCTTTCTCACTCTATTTACACATGCAGAAGAGGTTTTAGCACAGCTAGTTACACCAAAAACATTCTGTAACCAGACAGGATTCTTCCTCATCACAATCCACGTCTTTCAGATTTCTAACACAGATGAGAGCTCAGCCATGCTTCCTTTTTCTAATGTTCCCCCACCCCTTCATTTATGAAACATTATGTTACATTAACAAGTCCTTTTATTAGAGCTAGAAGAACAGGAACAATTTATTCTAACTCTTTCTCCAAGTTCACACCTGAGATAACATGGAGAAATCATATACACACACACACTTGTACCTCCACATTCACTGGGGTTAGGGGCACAGGACCCCTGTGAATGTGGAAAAACCACAAATAACAAAAACATTATGTTTTTACCTCAGAGAACACCTCTCTAGGAATATCTAGGTCCTCCAGTGCAACTCTGTGGTCAACTTCTGCCAGACATTGACCATAGAATTGCACTGGAGGAGCTACAAATGCCTAGTGGAGTGTTCTCTCTAGGAGTCTCTGGTCCTTCAGTGAGACTTTCAATAAAGTTAACCATAGAGTTGCATGGGGGACCTAAATATTCCTAGAGAAAGCATATTAATAAAATCTGTGAATAATCAAATCTGCAAATGTGGCGGGACAAGTGTATATACACAGTGACATTCTAGAGTTAAATGAAAAAAGACTGGGTACATGATCCTATACCAAACTGTGAGGCCAGCACTTTTAATTCTAACATAGCACAGCTCCTATACTCTCTGACAATTAGCCATGCTAATTGTGGCATTTAGGAACAGAGATTTAAAACAGCTGAAAGAGAACCTACCAGTTTGCTTACTCCTGCCGTAGACCATAATGATTTAATTATGGTGCTGCAGGTATAAAATTGTGTAATATTTCATGAGAGTAATGAGTTCACAAACACTGCCACAGACTTCATATCTGATGGTCAACTGAGGTCCTTCACAGCTCCTTTCATCTCACACTGTTTTTCCCTCCAGTCTTGCATGTTTCATATGAAACTATCAGATATAGAAAAAAGTACATGGCTTGGTTAAAAAAAGAAGTGAAAACACAATGAGAAATAAAAACAGGAACTTTTAATTCTCAATAGCATATGTTTCAACTACACTAGCCCTTATGGAAAGGAAATATGTATAGTGTGCTTAGTAGTGTGCACATGCAACATTGTGCATGGCTCTGCCAGTGCATGCATGTCTTATTGTAGATAACAGGTGGTAGATATTTGAATCCAAATGTTAGATGCCAGGCCTAGACTAATAAAGCTAGAATCTCTTATGATATTATTATTATTATTATTAATCACAGAAGGAATATGATAGGGGATGATAAAACAGGTGAGAAGAAATTACAGCTCACATCTCTCTAGGAGCGAAATCAGTCTGTTGACTAGGGAGAATCATTTTAAAAGGACATAAACTTTGGGAAACCATAGATAAGCAATCTGATTTTATTTTTCAAATGATGAATTGCAAGTCCAAGCTTCTGAAAAATTGTTTAGGTACTGTCTTCTCAATTAAGTAATTGTATTAGCAGCCCTTACTGTTCTGATGGAGAACATATATTGTTAGGTACTTTAACCTAACAATATACTACTTTAACAATATACCACTTTAACAAAACAGTAGAAAACTGAAAGGATATATTTTATTTGCAACCAGGGAAAGGTTTGCTCTGCCTTTTGTATCAATGGCATGGTAATAATTTCTTTTCATTTTCACTATGCAAAAGCTAAGATCAATACTTCGTTGTTGATCTTAACTGCCTTCAAGTTGACCCCAACTCAATGTGAGCCTGTGGATGAGATATCTCCAATACCCCTTGTCCTCCATGGCTCTCCTTAGGTCCTGTAAACTCAGCCCGTGTCTTCACCGATTACCGTTTATACTCGACTATACATGAACCTCATGTATAAGTCGAGGGCAGGGTTTGGACCCAAAATTATGGATTTTCTTATGACCCATGGATAAGTCAAAGGTAAAACTTAGGGGCATGTAACAAAGGATGAAGCAAAGGAAAACAATGCTAAAGAACTTAAAAATTCTGGCAGGCATAACTGTTTGTGCTCACCCTAAAGGCTTTAAGGATGAGAGAGTAGAGGGGATTGGTACTCCTTTTAGGTGCTCCCAGGACAGGCTAAGTTCTCACCTTTCGCCACTCTACCCAGAGAAGGGGATGGTTACATACAGTACTTACATATGTATATACTTATGTACATGTACATATGTACTTATATATATTGACCATGAAGTGAACCCAGATTTTTTGGGTCAATTTTTGACTAAAATTTCTAGACTTACACATGAGTATATACAGTGTCTATCCATCTGCTGTGTGGTGAAGGAGAATGCAATGGCTTCGATTATTCTAACTTTAGTGTTCAGTTGTAAATCTTTACACTTTAGGATCTTTTCTAGTTCTTTCATAGCTACCCTTCCCATTTCTAGTCATCTTCTGGTTTCTTGACTGCAGTCTCCTTTCTTATAAATGTTTGATCCAAGGTGCAAGAACTCTTTAATTATTTCAATTTCCTTATTGTCTAGGTTGGATTTATTTAGATCAGGGGTAGGCAACCTGTCACCTTTAAGGGCCGAGGGACTTCAGCTCCCAGAAGTCTCAGCGATGTTGGCTACCCCTGATATAGATCCTCTGTGGCCATTGTTTATGTTTTCTTTATGTTCAGCAGAAAGTTTTTGCACCTTCTTCTTTAACTTTCCTTAGTAACTGTTCCATGTCTGTGATGTTTCCTGCTAGTACTGCCATCCACATATCTTAGATTGTTGATGTTCCTTCCTCCTATCTTCACCCCTCCTTCCTCTAGGATAAAGCTGCTCTTCATATGATATTTTCTGCATACAAGCTGAACAAATAGGATGATATAATGCAGCCTTGTCTGACCCCTTTTCCGATTGGGAACCATGCTGTTTCTCCATATTCTGTTCTGACAGTATCCTGATTTCTCATCAGGACTATCAGATGTAGTGGCACTCCCATGTCAAAGCCACAGCTTTTCGTGATCTATGAAGTCAAATACTTTGCTATAGTCTACAAAGCACATGCTGATTTTTTTCTAGAACTGTTCTGTTGGATTCTGTTGGACATCTTGGATCCTGAATAGGGAGAAAGGCAAGATATAAATCAAATAAATACATAAATAGGCATCTTTTTATGAGTCTATAACCAGATGCAAAACAACATCATCCTCTGGGACCTCTGTAGGACCCCCAGGATACCCTTGCCCTTCTGCAACTAGTTAGAGACACACAGCCATATGCTTCTTTGACAATTGTATACACTCTCCACCAGCCCCCATATGTAACCTGTGGGTCACTATATTAGGGAGATAGTGGATTTCTTCCTTCACAACAAGCACAAAAAGTCAATATGGTTTCAGTGTAACCTTCAGTTACATGGAAGGAATGGAAGTGGAGGCATGGGACAGAAAGCTCAGGCACTAATAGTAAATAGCATAGTCAAATAGCCTGGAGGTTAAGATGGTGCTGTAGTTGAAGAAGGAAAATGAGTAGAGAATAGTTACATGAGAACTGAGGACATACAGCCTAAACGGAAGGATCTGAGGACAGAAATAATGCGGACAAGATGGGGAATAATGGTATGGGAGACAGCAACCACAATATAGGAGAGGATGGCATCAAAGGGTATAGGGCAGTGACCCATCAGCACAGATGGAGAATGCACAGAAAAATAGACAATTAGGGTGGGGAGGTGAGAAAGGTAAGAGTTTCACTTTTAGCTATAAAAGAGAGAAAAAAAATGTACACAGAGAGCATGGGAGAGAAACACTAGGAAAGCACTTAGAAGAGATGGCCTGTGAGGCCCCTTCTAACTCTATGATTCTATCATATCAAAGGTAGAGAAGAGACTCCCACACTGTGTTCTTAAATGGCAGATGAGGAGAACATCAATTTAGAGTGGATGACGTAAACCAAATCCTCATCTCTTCTAGAACCATTCCACTACAAGAGGATGAGGAAAGATCTTGAACTGAGGCAATGAGCAAGGGGTTGGAAAATAAAAAAAGGCAAACAGTACACTGAGAAAATGAGAGTACATGTCAAGAGTTTATTTTAGGTCTGACTTGTATGTATGTACATACAGAAACTACAGGTCAGATGAAAGGGGAAGGCAATGTTTCAGAGACACAGAAACCAAACAACCAAAGAGAACAGGACCTCGCAGAATGCAGGACAAAATCCTGCCCACATTTGTGGTAAGTAAAATGCAATACAAAGAAAGTAAAGATCATGTGCAGAGAAGGTCAAAGACCAAAAGGTTCGTATGTATAAGGATCGACCCAGTATGGTGAAGTTTGAGTGTTGGAGTATGACTCTGGAGACCAGGGTTTGATTCTCAGCTTTGCCATGAAACCCACTGGGTGACCTTGGGCAAGTAACATGCTCTCAGCCTCAGGGGAAGGCTAGTAAACCTCCTCTGAACAAATCTTGCCAAGAAAACGTGACGTTCACCTTAGGGTTGGAAACTTGAAGGCACACAACACACAATCTAGAAGGATATGGCAAATGGTATACTAGGAAATAGATGATTGCTGCTTGGCCAACCCAAGACTCATGCCCAACTAGCATGAAAGCAGATAGGAAGCAGCTGATGTGTAATTTTAGAAACTCTTTTTATCTGCTGAGGGTGGACACCTCAAACACTGACTGGGGTACATTATCTGTTTATTTAATCCATTCCGCAGCTATTTTTCAAGACCATAGCCTTTCCAAGATACCTTACAACATAAAAACAATAGTAACAGACATTAATAAAGTCATGACAAATGCAAACAGTTTTTAATTAGTCAGTCAGAATAAAATATAATTTTAAAATCTCTGAGCAGCAGACAACCAACGTTTACACTTAAAAGCCAGTAATAACAGATGAGCTTTTAAAACCCTCTTAAAAGCACATAAATGGAGTTTTGGAGCAGTAGTAACTTTTATATGAAGGCACTTAAAGAAGTAGGGAGAGAGAGAGAGAGCTGACCCAGTGAAATTCTGGGCGACTTGTACTACTTGTATAGAACCAGGCTTGATGATACATTGAATGGTATAATATGCATTATCTCGAGATGTCACATGTGTACTGGAGCACTGGAATGTTCTTGAGTAGAGTCTACGAATGAAACGGAATATAACTATTTATTGCACAACACTGGTAGTTTTTCTCCAAAAGAAGAATGATTTAAAAAAAATCTGATTTCAAAATTTAATTGACACTACATACATGAATTCTCTAACCCTGTACATTAACATTAAAATGGAGCCTAAGACATTATTTATATTGTATTATTACTTCTCCATTTGAGCAGGCGTCACTTGATGCCCACAATTAATGAGCTTTAGTCCCTTTTCTAATTAAGGAACAAAGATTCGAGCATGCATGATACAGAAAGCCACTGTCTACAGAATGCATCTAAACAAAGAAGAATCCTTCTAATTACGTTAAAATAGGATTTTTGATATCTATGAACATAATACGATCAAGAAATTGGAACACTTGCAACATCAGTTACAAATAAGCTTTTCACAAACATAGTAAAAAGCTAATATCCTATCTCCCCCACCCCTACCCCCAAAATTGCAACTTCTGGATATCACTCCTTACATTTTTGTTGCAATTATCATGTTTGTTCTTGGCATAATGAAAATGCAGCACATAAATTATATTATGACTATGGGACATCATATTTGAAAAGAGCAAAAAAAGGTAGCTATTAGAATATAAAATACCTTTACACTACAGTCGATTAGGATTCAAACATGTAATTAAGAAAGTCAGAAAGATAACCTCGCTTTATACGGTAATTAGGGCTGTTGGAAATAGGATACCATCTCTTAAAATGTTACAAATATACCACACCACTACATAATCTGTACTGCTAGAAAGGAATACTTGCTATCAAGGGCAAAGCTGCTATACAGTGAGGTAACAGCAAATGACAGACTGTTGTTCAAGTCCATTAGCTGCTATGTGATAGGAGCACATTCACTAGCACACGACCTGTGAAAAATCTTAGATCTCTTTAAATCTTTGAATTGGATTGCTGCATTAATTCTTAAGAACTGCAATCCTTCAACCAAGTCAAATTACCCTCATTAACAGGGGGGAAAACTGCCTCTGCAATGTTTTTTAAAAAAAGATATTTATTACCTATAATCACTTTCCCTTACCGCTCCTAGAAGTATTAAAAATGGATGGGGAAAAACTTTGGGGGAGGGGGAAAATCCAGACACTATTTCAAACATTAGGTGGGAATGTTAATAAACCCTACAATCCTGCATGGAAATTAAAATGCACAGAGATAAAGGTATTGGAACAAAAGGAATCTCAATTAATCTTGCGGAAAGGATAAAGATTTTGAATGATCTTTGTCTGCCACTGACACAAACACAATAGGTGGGGTAAAATTTATCCCATTATCTGAGGCTTGATTAGAACACTACTTCATAATTAGATATGTTAGAGTATTGTCAGCAACCAGAAGATTCATGTACTAACTAAAAGGTCTCAGAAGCCAGTTCAAGACTACTACTCATTAACAACATCTGCTATTAATGTTTAACTCTCATAAACATGCACAAGGGCATTCAGCATATAATAAAGATTAAAACAAATATTTTGTTGTTCTGTTTTTTGCCCTTGTGGAGATCGGCGACAACTCCACAAATGTAGAGAACAGTTAAAAACAACTAGGCAAGATAACAGAAGCGTATTTGTTCTTTGTCAGAAACAAACTTCCTTTTTTCAGTATGGTACAATCATTTATTAGAAAAAGGGGAAATGTTTGCAAGGTTCCCCCTTCCCATGGTACAATACTTTGAAGTCCTTTATAATATAAATAATAATAAACCAAAATGCACACACATCTTGAGTTTGCATTAACCATTTGGAGGAAGAGGGAACTGTCTATACAGGGTTTACAGCAAGTTAATTATTACTAGACCTGATAACGGAATACAGAGATTTTGTTTCCACATTGTGCGATCAGGGCTAGTGTACTTGTCATCCCAAGAAAGGACGGATTTGTGGACACAGCCCAATGGCAATGTTTTTGCTCAAAATACTGGACTGTAATATATTTCCTTATTGTTTCTCCATACATTTTTTATTAACAAAAGTGATCAACACTTAGTGATTGGTATTTCAAATCTGGCTTCAAGTGGCATGAAGAAGTGATTTCTTGTGATAATGGATGTTGCCTGTTATGTGGAATATCCATTTTCACTCACTTGGCTTTTGCATACAAGAATTTAGAAAATCAGATTCCCTCCCTGTTGGGTGACAATAGGAAACTCCTTGCACATTTTTTCAAACATTCTTTTGTAGTTCAGGAGTTTGGGGACATTTTGTAAAGGTTTTTTGCTAACCATGGTTTACTTTTTACAAAAACAAAACAAAACACAAGGTCTTAATGCAAAATCCAATGTTTGGATATAAAAATCAGTTTGTAATTTTTTCCCACAAAATAATTCTGAGATGTGACAAATCTGGCAGCAGATTATTTTTTCAATATTATCTCTTGATACATCGAGATATTATTTCTAATCAATATGTAATAATATGTGTAGCATGTGCCAGGAAACCACTTTCTTGGTTCAACCCACTGCTCATGGACTGGGGTTTGTGGGTGTACTCAATTCTGCCATTTCTCTTTCCAATTTTCCGTTGTTGTTGTTGTTGTTGTTGTTGTTGTTGTTGTTGTTCAAGGACTGCAGTTCTGAACTCTGAGATGAAATGCCCAGAAAGACCAAGTGTGCTACAACAGGTTTTTGTGAATTACTATTCCTAATGACTGATTTATGCCTCTGGCACAGAGATGCCCTTCAGCACTCTACATTGGGCAAACAGGCTCATCTCTGCATTTTGCATTTCTATTGTGATTCACACATGCAAACCAGTTCATTCATAATTATAAATGTCTGTTCCTAGACACTTCACTCCATGCATCTGATGAAGTAGACAAGTTTATGAAAGCTTATGCTATGAACTACTTTCTCTCAAGTGCTACAATTTTCATTTCAGTTATGATAGTTATTGATGATAAAAGAATCCAGAAACTAGACATGTGTAAAGACTTTATAACTGGAAAGGTGAGAAGAGTTCTGTAAATTTACTTCTTGTTGTTGTTGTGTGCATTCACGTTGTTTCCAACTTATGGAAACCCTAAGGTGAATCTATTACAGTTTTCCAGGACTGTGAGTGTGTTACTCACCCAAGATCACCCAGTGGGTTTCCATGGCCAAGTGGTGAATTGAATCCTGGTCGCCAGTGTCATAGATCAACATTCAAACCACTACACCATGCTGACTGTTTGAAGGCTAGTACATATTCTCAATACTATTCTCCCTCCCAGTAGAGTCATTTAAACATGAGAGGCTGAAACCACACACCTTGTTAGGAAAGGTCTCGCAATACCAGTACATCCTATTCACTTTTACAACAAGATATATCTCATTGTTCTGAAGAACACAGCAGGAAAGAGTCACAGTCTGAACTATGCAGCCTTTTCTGTGGGCATTTCCCACATTTGAAAGACATCACCTATATGTGACCACAAGGTCAGTAGGCATGTCAGAAAGATGACTTTGAGAGCAAATAGCTGCTATTCAATTCTGCAGGGAAAGATAAACTACAACTCTCACATGTTGATGAGGCAAGAACAGTACCCCCCACTTTCTGTCGTAGCTGGAGAAAATGAGCTAAAATGTGTTTCACATTTCAGAGGGTGAATAATCTTCCTTCTCTTCTATTCTAGACACTGTGGATGAAACAGATTTTGTGTTTTGTTCATTCATGTGTTTCACAGTGAAAAGTAAATTGCCTTCCATTGTAGATGCAATTCATATGGGGAGAGAGAAAAAATGCCCCTATCAGCTGGGTCCCCAAACAACTTGAAGACAAGATCAAGTTTGGATCTCCAATTTAAACAGCAAATTTCCTTAATTTTCTCATCATAGAGGAGGAAAATCCATTCACTCCTGTAGCAAAAAAGCTGAGTGATGTACTCAGAGATATTAATGTCATTGTAACACCCCCCCCTTCAGTTTCTAATAGTGGACTGCCTAGTTTTCCAATGGAAACATTGGAGGAAGTGCAATGTGTCTCTTTGCTTACAATGCAGAGACACTATGTTCCTCACTGGATACATTGTCTGAGATCATATATCAGACCACAGCTCCACCCACACATTTCTGGGTCCTTCTTTCCTGGCAGCTGCCAAGCCCTAGGATGCTGATGCTTACCAGTGGTGAAGTAAAGGAGGGGAAGCAAGGTGATTCAGACTGTGAAGTAGTAGCTGGACTCAGCTAAGGGATGGGGAGAAATGAGGGCGCATTCACAGATGGAATACACTCCCTTTTCGTTCTTTCAGGAGCCCAGACCAAACACATCATGGTACAAATTGCTTTCTGCCTCCCACACTTTCCCACTGGTAAGAAAGAGCAGTGGCAGCAGCCTGTCTGTACATTTGAAAACTGTCTAAGAGGAGAAGTTTGGGGACAGAGAAGACCCTTCTGAATCTCATCCAAAAAGGGACATATGCACATACCTGACACTAACAGGATTTTGGCCACTGTGTATCAAAAAGGGAGATACAGTTGTAGCATACCATACCTTTTTATGGAAGTAGTTTCCAAACAATCAGTCATGTTAGTCCCTAGCAGCATAAAATGGAGGAGGGAGGTGGGGGTGGAAAGGAACATAGCAGCACCTTTAAGCCTTAACTGTTTTTTTTTTGTTTTTTTTTTTTTTGTTTTTTTTTTTTAGCATAAGCTTCCATGGATATAAACCCACTTCTTCATATGCAGTGCAGTATGATGTCCAGGCCTTCCACTGAAGTTAACATGCTCTGAATACATAAGTTGTTTGGGGCAGGAAGAATTTAATATCATGACAGTGTATAATGATAATTCATGTAATCAAAATTGGTAAATGAATATAATAAAATAATAATATAATTGAAATGGCTGCCTAAAATTTTAGAACAGGAATCAGATGTGATGAAATAGCCTTTGTGATCAACCTTTTCACAGGAAGTCAATCCTTTAGTTGCAGGTCTAAATATCTTGAAGGCACCAGACTCTGTCTGATCTTGCATGCTAGGCAGAGTCAGCATTGGTTAATATTTGGATAGTAGACCACGAATGAATATTAGGTGCTATACACTATATTATGAAGGAAGGAACTACCAAAACCACCTCTGTGTATTCCTTGCTTGAGAAAACCCTATGAAAATTCATGGAATCACCATAAGTTGATGGGCAACTTGAAGGCACCTACACACACCAGAAGAAAGCACAGTGATAAGAAAGGGAGATACAAAATAAACCCAAAAATTAGAATTCCTACCTAGTGGGAAGGATAATTACATGTGAACATCCAAACGAGTGTATAAAAAAGGCTGCAGTAAACTGCCCTGAATCTGGGACAAATGCAGGATAACACACAAATGCAACAACAAAAACAAAAACAAAAAACAAAACACTGTATGCCATATGGCTAGAACACAAAAAGGAGGTAATGGAAGAGAGTACTAAAAGAAAGCAGAGCCCACTCTCCCAGTATGTCAAAAATATGTTGTTCTACTTGATCTACAATATTATTTATTCACAGTAATGCAGAAATGTATAATAGATTTTTGGCATCGCCATGTAGAAGGCAGCAGGAGACAAGGAAGACTTAATTACAGGTGGATAGACTGAATCAGGGAAGCCATGGTCCTGAATTTTCAAGATTTATCAGGACTGTTGGTAACAGGGAGTGTTGGAGGTCTCTCATTCATTGGGTCACCACAAGTCAAAGTCAACTTGAAGGCAATTAACAACAACCAATATCACCATAACCTTATGTAACAGATTGAACAAATTACTAATGATCTGTGTACTTTTGGATCTACTGGCTTACTCCAGCTAGGCCGGCACAGTTGAAAGTATACAAATGGGGATAAACTATACATATGACTTCTATTTTTTTTTTAAAAAAAAGTATGTACAAGCATTGACAACTAATAATAAACATACACATGTAAGTATTCAGTTGTTGCTCTTCTGTCATTTATATATTTATATCCTCTACAGCAGGAAAGCTTCCCAAAGCAGCTTACAGATTATATAGAAGCAAGACACAGAATCAGGAAAGATTGGAACCACCATCACTCTGATGAAAAATGCCACAGGACCTCAAGTCCTGCGGTTTTCAATGGTGGTGCATGCATGCATGTCCGCTCTACCAAAGCTATGTGCACATGCAGCCATTAGGGGCAATGGGGCTTGCCATCCATGGATGCTTAAATATGTGGATTGCAAGCCTGTGATTGGGGAGGGCAGGCTGTATTTTCTGAACCAATAAGAAGCCCACATTCTTATTTCATTGTAGTATTTTTGTTGGAATCTTTTGCAACTGGAAATGCAAGAGCCAGTGTGATGCAATGGCATTTATAACAAAACCTTCTGCTCTCTCTTGCATTTGACACATAAGCATCTGCATCTTCATTTCTATACATTCCCTTTGCACATTCTGATGGGTGCACTGGCTATCTACTTGTCATCTTTGAGAAGGCATCCACTTATCACATAGACCAGTTTTGACACTGCTTGCATGTTGAGGGCTGGTTTTAATGGTTTTAAACCCATGATTTCATGTTTGTCACCAGTTGCCACATGCTTTTTAAAGTAAACAGTCTCAACTAGTCACCAGTATAGCTTGAAACCTACATATAGCTCAAATGTAAGAAAAACAGAAAAAGCTTATTTATAAAGTTAAAGAATTGGATATTCTGAAAACTGTATTTTGGTAACTGCAATGCTAATAAAAGACAAACTGTATTACAAGTACATGAAAGTCCACTAAGACTGGCCTTTTGTTATGATAATGTCACAAAGAAATGTCTAGGAAATATCAAAGCTCCTGAAACTGAGACATTCTGGATCAGACCTGCACAATTTGGCAGTAGATAGGGAGCCAAAATTAAAATAGGTTAAAGTTCTTAACCACAAATAGGTTATTAGCAGCTCACTTTCCAAGTAAAGATATACTTAATGAATAAACTATTTTAATCATTATCAATTAATTAATCAATTACTAATTAATAATAATTCCATCCTCATCCTCCTCAGCCCAGATCTTTCCTGGGAGAAAGCCCGGCTGCAAAAAAGGCTGGGGGGGGGGGGCATGTGTTCATTCTTCCTCCTTCTCCTCAGCCCGGCACTTTCCCAGGACAAAGCCGGGTGGTGCAGGAATCTTGAAGTTTTTGAGGGCTGCTCAAAATCCTTTGGCAGGTTGCAAACAACCCATGGGCTTCATGCTGTGCAGCCCTATTCTAGATGTTGTCCAGGTTGTAACCATTTTATTTCAAATGAGAGAGATTGCAGAGGAAATAGTTTTAAAAATACTTACCATGAATTCATAAAAAGCAAAGCAAAAAGCAGCTTCATTTATATACCGTTTCATACCGCGCTATGCAGTGTCTAAGCAGTTTACAATTGTAAGCTCATTGCCCCCCAACAACTGGGTACTCATTTTAGCAACCTCAGAAGGATGCAGGCCTGAGTCAAGCCTGAACACTGGCTAGTACTGAACTCACAACCTTACGGTTTATGAGTGAGTGGCTGCAGTACAGGCATTTAACCACTGCACCACCAGGGCTCTATAAGGACATAGAAACATAAAAAGAACCATGCTGGTCAGACTAAAGTCTATCTAGCCCAACATTCTCTTCACATTGGTGGTCCATGGGAAGCCTATCATGAGAAAATGAATGTTACTGCATCCTCCATTTCCTGCTCCCCAAAAATTGATAAACACAAGCACACTGCTTCTGATACCTGAGGTAATATAAAGCCATTATCACTTGTGGCTATAAGGGGGCAATCGGCAGAAAGTTATCCAATCCTCTTGTAAAGTCATCGAAGTTGGTAGACATAATTTCCTCTTGTGATAGTGAAATACACAGAATCTCCCCCATCTACTTTCAGAGGATGACTCTGGACTCTAGTATGACAGAAGGCCTCCTTTCTCCACACCATGCATAATAGTATATATCTTTATTTTATTTTCCATCACTTTCTCTTTTCCTAAGCTAAACAAGACCCAAAGTTGTACACTGACCTTGTAGAGGTGCTATCCTAGTCTCTGATCATTTTGGTTACTCTTTTCTGCACCTTCTCTGGTTGATTTTTTCCCCCTAGTGTGGTGACCAGAGCTGTAAACCTTATTCCAGATGCAGTCACACCTTTCATTATAACAAAGGCAATATGAGTTTTATGATTATTTGCAGGATAAAAGTGAAGAAGCTTTATGCTCATGTGCCCTCCCACTTCCTGTTCTTCTACAAAATAGGGGGAAATTTTCTACAGTGTAAAGGAGATATTGCAATCTCCTAGTTGGAAAACGGACAATTTTCTGGCTTAACCAAGTTGAAGAGTTGTCCACTCTCCAGACACAGGCAAAATAGGAAAGCTCATTTCACCAAATAAACCTTCACACGATGAATATTTAACTAAAACTCCAGCTTTCAGTTAAATTAGTTGACCAACTTTAAGGGGGGGGGGGCTATGGAGAGCAAGTGAGGTACTTCCCTGTAGGGATCTACACATTTCTCCAGCTGTATCATTGGGTATTGATGAGTCAATATACTCTTTAACACCTTCTGGATAAAAAAGAATAAGAACTATTAGTTCATAAAAATTATCTTCCCTGACCAAACTCTCCAGAGTGTAGTATTTACATCTGCAATATACATCTTGCATCATGAAGTCAAGGGAAGTCAGTAATAAAGTAATAAGAATGAAACATATGGTTGAAAATATGGGGGTATCTTTTACTGTACCACATGTAGTTATGCAGGTTTTCACAGCAAATGTTCTTCTTCAGACATGGATATTGAAAGCCAAAATAAAGTACAATTAAACATTTTCCCACATGTCCAGGCAGTTGATTACTAGCCTGCAGCTCTAGAAATAGGAAGTTCACAAGAAATATACCCTTAACATTTATTGATTACAAGGAAAGCAGAATTTTCTGAACACTCAGCATAATGAATATGTTTGGTCAAAGAAAAAAATTAACTGAAAGACAAGTTGTATGCTAATGTGTAAGGTGTGCATATTTTATTCCAGGTGTGCATATTTTATTCCATATCTACTGTCTTTTGTAGAAACTCAATATTTAGTGCTAGCCTTCAAATTGGCTTTTATATTTGCACCTGCAAACTGTTTGCACATGAAATATCTAGATATTCCCAAGTTAGGCAACATATAAGACAGTGGATCTTTTCCCTGTGAAAAATTAGCATTAGGGGCTACTTGCAAGTACAAACAAATAATTGTGTAAAAACCTGGAAATAGGAGAAGATAGATACTTTTTACTCAAATGTAACTACATATTTACTTTCTGATTGTTCTGAGTGATATTTATGAGTTTTTTGTTTTTTACAGAAATCTGAAAGGCATTCTACATGAGGTCAGGAGTTTTCATATTATAGGGAACCTCAAGAGAATCAGCTCACCCCATAGAGCCAGGCAATCATTTTATATATATAAAAAAGATGATTCTCAAGAGCACATTTATCAGTTTCAAGAATAGTACATGAACTGCAATTCTTCATTGCCTACTTATGAATGTTATTTGACCTAGCTTAGAATAAGTCATATTAAATAGGTAACATCTTATTGTTATGATTACATAGAGCTTTACACCAAGGGTAGGCAACCTTTCCCCTTTAAGGGCTGAGGGACTTCAGCTCCCAGAAGCCTCAGCCATGTTGGCCAATAGTCCCATGTTGGCCAATAGCTCCTGGGATTCTGGGAGCTGAAGTCCCTTGGCCCTTAAAGAGGAAAGGTTGTCTACCCCTGCTTTACACAATGCTTTACCAGGCAGCCTCTTGTAGTTTTGAATGTTGTGAACTGTGCAGAAAGCTTTGGTCACTGGTATAGTACAGAAATGTAAGAAAATAAAGATATAAATAAATAAATAAATAAATAAATTCTAACTCAGTTTCTGACAACATTTTGACCAATAAAAGATAGCTGGTATTATTTTAACACAGGGGTAGGCAACCTTTCCCCTTTAAGGGCCGAGGGACTTCAGCTCCCAGAAGCCCAGCTATGTTGGCCAATAGTCCCATGTTGGCCAATAACTCCTGGGATTTTGGGAACTGAAGTCCCTTGGCCCTTAAAGGGGAAAGGTTGCCTACACCTGTTTTAACAATTCAATACAGGTGGCACAAAAATCAGTGTTCAAGGCACTATCTGAAACAACAACAATTACTGAAGTTAAGCAGATCTGGATTTCTTCAATGCATGACAGGTGACTGCTTCAACACCCTATGTAGATAGATTATCTTGAGATTTGGAGAAGCAAAACAAAATATAAAGGCAAATATCAATCAAAACAAATAAGGATCTAGAAACAAAAACTTGATGAACAAATATGGTACAGAGAATGAAGGAAAGTCATCCATGTCCAGGTTAGCCTATCTCACAGGGTTACCAAAAGAAAAATAATTACAAAGTTATGCCTATTACATATGCCTTTCTCTCTGCATATGGTGAAGTATTAGGAATAGTTCGTCTTATTTTTTTTTTATTCTTTTGTGCAAAGACAGTCTACTGATTACTTTGGCATTAAGATGTATTTGCTTTTCATTCTTCAAATAATAATAAAACTTATAAGAAATCATTCAACTAACTATTTGAAATAGCTCTAAGCCCCTTCTTATTTTTGTTTACATTTTTTTCTGTCCCTACAATCTTGTTCACGCATTATTTTACACACACAACATGCTCTTCACAAAGGTGTCCTCAAGTGAGAATATAAGATGAAATAATGGGGTAAGGAAAGACAAGGAAAAAACATTGAAAAGATCCTACTTCATTACAGCTAATTCTTATGGGGACATAAAATTTCAAAGTTAAACCACCAGAAGATAATTCACCGGACACAAATAATATAGCCTCTACACACATTTCAATAGAATGCATCTCGACATCCATATTTTTGAGGAGGGTCAGATTATCTCAGAAGAGAATATAAAGATTCTCTTCACTTCTTCCAATGAATTGCATTTTAATACAGGAGACTTAAGAACCAATAAAAAAGGCAATTTAACAATATCTCTAGTGTGCCACCAACCACTATAAAGGCCTGGAGGCTCCTACATACCCACTATAGCACAATAGGTTTGCCACCCTGCTGGTTTTCAATTGACACCCTTCTCCCCCCTCCATGTTATTTTTTTTTTTCAAAGTTAGGCCTAATAGTGGTCTCTAATATTTCTGTTTCATTTAAAGCTGATGGCATATTCTGCTGTTAAGCTGTCTCACAGTGACACATCTGGAGAAACAGACACAGAAGAGAAGATGCTAGTTCACCATCACTAAAACACTGGCTGAACTATGATTTGAAATAGATCATTAGCAACAATAGGAGCCAAGATGGAAGGTGATAAGCTTGAGACATTTTCAGTGTCTGCTAACATGTGGGCCATATCACAGAAACTCATTCTGAGTATAGTAATATGCTGTTATCTCACGTCAATCTGAGAAAACATTGTTCACTGGTACCATAAGGTAAGGTGTGATCTGTGAGCGAGAGGTACATTTGAAAAGCATGGTGGACAGGATGCCTCACTTAATATTCATTTTCCTGATGATTTCAATTTAATAGTCATAAAATAATTACCATGTTTAAATGCTTACCTCTCAAATACTTGTGCCTACTTTGCACATAAGTGTAGCCAGCTTCAATAATGTCCTTTTAAATGGATAACAGTTAAATTAATATATCTGCTAAAGGAATCAATTTTTGTGCACTCCAAGGTTATGTGTTTAACAGACTTCGATAATTCAATGAAAAATTGAGCTGGTAATGATTTGCAGGCTAAATGAATGTTAAATACTTCAAAGGACTGTACAAACAAGTCAGCAGCAACATTTTTATGGGTTCACTTCCTTCATGGGAACTTAAAGAACCACTCTTTTTATTGCTGAGAATTCTAGACACCTTTTCTACCCCTCAGCATCTGTTTGAAATATGGAGCAGACAATTGCTTTTTTGGCTCTGACTCAGGTGGTTGAAATACAGGACAAACAGACTACTGTATATAAGCTTTCCTCCAGCAATGAAATTTTTTATTAACTCTCTTGCATAGCAAACTCTGCTGCCTAGCTTCCAATCCCTACAGAATCATCAAGGAATGTGGCTAGTTATTAATTCTGGTGGTCAAGTACAGGGTGAATATGTTGAGACTTGTCTGCAACATGTAACCTCACATTTCAAAGAGCTACAGAGGAAAAGGGGAAAAATAAATGAATTTTGTTTAGGTCATTATTCACATGTACAGAATTCAAAACTAAATACAGTCTACATACATAAATATGTCTGTCTTCTTAAGAACCTCTAGCCACAGAAAACAAATTCCATAGAAGAGGGGTGCCGATTGTCCATCAAACTTGCTAACTTACCTAACTCACCTTCAAACTGTTCACAGACTGGAATAGCATTTTAAGAAAGACGGAACTTGATAACAGTCCTATTATCTACCCTATTAAAAATGGAGCATGGAAGGAGGAGACAACAAGGCTACAAAATAAGATGAAGATTTGAAACATATTAGAAAGAGATGTTTTATATGAAAAAAGTATGGACAAACTTAGTAACTCGCAGTCTACCTTCTGTCAACCTTAATGGAAAATTTGTTTTTATTAATGGATCACTAATATGACCACTCTACTTTTTCTTTCAGACTTTCTGATCACAATTTATTGATATATTCATAGATAATTTATAGGATTGTAGTTTCCTTCAGAGAGCCAGCATGGTGTCATGGTGTGAACATTAGACTATGACTGGAGACCAGAGTTCAATTCCCAGCTCAGCCATGAAAGCCACTGAGTGACATTGGGTAAGTCACACTCTCTCTGTCTTATGGGAAGGCAAGGGCATGAACAAATCTTGCCAAGAAAAATCCATGATAGGTTTGCCTTGGGATCACCATAGGTTGGAAAGCACCTAAAGGCACACAATGACAAAGTTTCCCTCAATAAACAAAATAAGCTAATAATATATGAATTCCTCTATCACAGTGGGTGGCCAGTTATAGAAGAGAACAGGACTCCTGCACCTTGAATACTTTTTTTTTTTTTTTAAGAAGAGCTCACCAGGTACCGGTTGTCATGATATGGCTTTCTTTTAAACTGTTGTTGTTGTACATCTTCAAGTCATTTCTGGCAACCTGAAAATGAACCTATCATGGAGATTTATTCAGTCTTCCTGTCAAGTTAAGAGAATGTGGCTTGCCCAGGGTCACCCAGTGGTGGGTTTCCATGGTTGAGTGGGGATTTAAACCCTTGTCTTCAGAGTTGTAGTCGAATGCTCAAACCACTATGCCACACTGGCTCCTTTTAAAGAATTACTAAATGCAAATTAGATGCCTTACAATAGGAACATCTATCTGAGAAGGGGATATAAACTGTTTGATTGAGATGGATGGCCTACTGTCGGTGGGATCATCACCAAGCAGGGGTATCAGGGGGTCAACTCTTGGGAACAGCTACTTTTGAGGGTAGAATGAAGGCCAGCCTTCCTGCTCAGGAGAGAAGGTACATGATATTTTACATATATAAAGGAGTAGCCTTTGCAACATCCTGTAAGATGTTTTCTACAGAGAACAGGAGTGGTGAAGTGAAGGAGGAAGCAATAACTGAAATGATAATGGGCAGAAGGAGGTAAATGGTTGGAAGACCATGTTATCACCATGGAAGAGACACAAGAGTGATGGTTGCCCCATACTCTCCTCTACTTGAAGCCTTGGCAATAGCCCCCATCCCCACCCCTACTGTTCAATGCCATGGCAGTAACTGGAAAAACAGCCACAATTCAGAACATGATATTTTTTAGCAGACCAACCTGGCTTGTATTACAGAGACCTGGCTAGATAAACTAGCAGGGGACCTCTCTCAACTCTCTTTGCCTTGAAGCATTAAGCAAGACCTGGGAGCAAGGGAAGTCCACCTTCCCACAAGATGCCTTATCTTACAGTATGCTGGATATGAGCATTTGAAGGTGATCACATGACCAGGACAGTATAAGCAGTCTGATCCTTCCTGCTGCTCAATCTTCTCCTTTCCTGATCTGGCCGAGTTTGTCTCAGTGGTGGTGTTGAGTCTCTCTAGCTTATTGTGCTAGAGGACTTGACCATCCAAACTAAGGCCACTCTGCCAGGAACAGCTTGGAACTTCATGGCTTCCATAAAGACCATGGACCAATCCCACATAATATCTGGCGACGCTCTGGGACAAACATTCTGAAGTTGGCAGGATAATAGTGACCTAGTTGTTCCATTGTAAGGAACAGACCAATTCTGCAGGGAAGTGGACCAATTACTATGGTCTGCTACCAGAAGCTACCAGATCCATCACCACATGTATATTGGATTCATGTCCCTCCTGTCTTGTTAAAGCAGCCACATAGGGACTGGCCATCTGGGAAAGGGTGGTGGTGAGTGCCTCACCTCAACAAGACAGGTGCATGTCCTGCCTAAAAGAGGCTGAGATGAGGCTATTACACATAAACTTCATTCTCCTCAAAGTTGATCCTTGGCACAACTATTTAACAACTAACTGAATATTCCTGGAATCATGAATTGGAGAGCTGAACAATGAAGATTACAAGATGAGCCATGACACTCTCTCTTTGGTAACACCATTCTTAAAAAGTTAGAATGGAATAGGGATATGAAGAATATTTGTAAGTTTTCAATATCAAAAGAGTGTCTCAACACATTAAGACATTACCTTAAATAAATGGCCACAGAATTCTTCACACTTCACTTTTTTCTTGTAAAATGTGTAGACACAAAAAACAACTACAGAGTACCAAGGTACCAACACTCAGGAGTATTAGGTGTTAAACAGAGTTTAGATGGCTACATTTCAGAGTTGCGTGAGCTGGGAGTTGGACTAGATGATCCTTTGGTTCCCTTTCAACTTTTACGATTCTATTGATGTCCAGGATGAACATGAAATATTATGTTTGGGGTACCTTTTTCAAAACATTATTCTAGGACAGACCAAGGGGCCACAGAGAACTATGTTGTAATCATATAACCACTTAGATGGAAATAAATTCTTCAGATCAAAATGGGCTTTATTTTCATGTATCGATGCTGAGCTATGTAAAGCACTAAACCCACCCTTCAAATGAAATTCCACTTGCTCTTTGGAAGATGCCACACAACAAGCTTCAAATAGGCCACAAAATGAAATCATTCCTTAGCAGCAACCACAGTATACACAAGCCCATGTAACTGTGATGAAAATTTAGGAGTGGATCCTTCCTTTCTCAGTCTATTTTAATTAGGAAAATATTTTTGCATCTTTTTATAAGTTTCTACTGAGGAATATTTTGTAAAAACCAAAGGGTGAGCCTACCTACAGTGCAGACTTGCCTTGCCAAAAGCCAATTATGTTAACACAAATAAAACTAAACAAACAAAATCTCTCAGTGTCTCTTAACTTTTGGACTGGTTTCCTCCTGAATAACAAAACCTGCTGAATACTATGTTTATGCACACAGGACAGTACATGAATGTATGGTTCGTTTCTGCAGTCTTAAATCAGATAATATTATCTGTGCTGCATTCTAAACCATGCCTTTCCATTTTACAATAGGTAAGCAAAACATTGATAACTATTATACCACAATTATGGGGGGGGGGTTATAGCAAAAAGATGTAATTACTAATATATCTAATAATTCTACAAAGACCAAAAAAAAAAAAAAAACTTCTTGAAAATTTTACAGAACCTCATATTTGACATAAAGGGCCCAGTCATGCTCAATATATAAAGTGCCTTTGGATAATCAGATTGCTTCCAATGGAAATTAGGAAAGGAAGGATTTCTAATCCTGATCATGGGCCATTTTCTGGTAAAGGCAGCTCTGTCTTGTCCTGGAACACTTGCACTCGGGCTACCAGCTGTATGGGATGGCTAATTCACACTGGCCCTACAATGATTATGGCCGCCATACGAACAAGTAGGATCAGCATAAGGAGAAGAGTAGACTAAGGGCATGGGTATACAACAGATATTGCATGTGTATTAGATGCACATGCAATCCTGACCCAGTGGACAGAGTCTACACATATATTACAGACTAAACAAATCCTGAAGGACCTGGCAGAATCAAACTTCTAAGAAGTTATATTTCAGGTTCACGGAGATACCAGATTGTTGTTTTAAGTGTCTAAATGTCAGTGAGTGGCACAGTCCAAGGCAGTAGGACTCAGTTTATAGAGATGGCAGTCAAATATCAAAAAGATCAGAGACCAACCAATGAAGCCAGGTGGTTACTCAAGTTCGAAAAGGCAGGGAAAAGGGAAAGAAGAAGTAAGGAAGGATCAGTATCAGGGATTTGTAGATACTCTGGGTGATGGGAAACCAAGGTTGCTATAGCTGCTATCTAAGGCTAAGAAGCTTTCTAATCACCTGATTCATCCAGCACAGCAGAAAAGATCAGGCCAAAAGGATCAGCCCCCTGCCTGTAAGCTGATCAGCAGTGCAAAGAGAAAGGCATTGGGATACAGCTAACAGAAATCCTGGTTTGAAATTCCTGGTGACTTATATCAAAGCAGCAATTCTCTGAGGGAGAGTTTATTTTCAGAGCTTGTTGTTGTTGTTTTTTTAAGGAAATTGTTATAGTAATATCAGGCTCCCAAATAGAACTACAATTCTCAGGATTCCTAGACAGAGGCTATACCTTGGGATGCAGATACACTGTCATACTGAGAATGATTAGGTATTTTATTTCATATTATTCTGTTTTTATTCCCAGATACAGTTGTGGATTTTTAAAACTTCGATGTGAGTACAAAAATGAACAAGTATTTATTCTTGGGTACTACGTCTCCTTCCATACAACCTACCCCGCACACTCAGGTCCTCTGGGAGGAATTTACTGCAGCCTATAAAAACTAGGCTGTCGGCAACCGCACAGAGGACCTTTTCAGCAACCGCTCCCAGATGATGGAATGGCCTGCCGTACGAGATCCATCTTAAACAGCTTTAAAAAGCTGTTAAGACGGATCTTTTCCAGCAGGCCTTTCCTGAATAGATATTCCGGCCTCAAGAGTTACCCATCTCTCTCTCCCTAATTTTGCCGCAGCTGTTGTTATTGTTGTATGGTGTTTGATATATTTTAAGTATGTTTTTAAATCTTTCTATTGTTTAATATTATTTTAAGGGGTGGGTGGGTTCGCGGGAATTGTATTACATTTTTATTGTGCTTTTAATGCTTTAAGCTGCCCCAGTTGCGTCTGCAGAGGGGCGAGATAAAAATAAATTATTATTATATTATCATCATCATCATCATTATGCATTGGAGGGGAGGGTGTTACATGAAGGGTGAGGTTGTGGATACCATTTCATGTTCTGCCTAAGCAGCACAATGTCTTGAGTTGGCTCAACATCAAATAATTACAACTCGAGGCTATTAGAACCAAAATAACTTAAGATACAACCCCTTCTTCTTAACGTACTTCCACACTCTCACCCCATGCCTCTTCTCTCTGTGACAAAGTCTGTGAGACAGACTGGAGGTTTATGTTTTATAAGGAATGTTTTATGGGGGGGAGGTGGAAGTCTCTGCAAGCAGCGAATTCTTAAAAGGCCAAGTGCAAGCTTATTATATCTAGTCTTTCAAAATATGTCACCTATAAAACGTTACCAGTACCATAGCCTTCCTTGATCAATAGCATCCAACAAGCTACAGAAAGTCCAAAGCAACCCAAGTGCCTGTTTTATCACTGTGGCACTAATTTCAGATTTACACTGAAATAAATCCATTCAGCCCTAACAGCTTGATCCCAGTTGAGTTATATGAATAGTGGTTGAGGAGTGGAAAAAAGAGGAAAGTAGAAACTGATCATGCCTCTGACAGATACTCAGAAATTAGTATAATATTCTCTGTTGCTCTTGTTTAAATACACACAATGAATTTCCCTTTCCTTCTTACTGGTAAGTGCCTGGAATATCACTGACAAATGTATATATTCCCAGCATGCCTCAGTATTTTTCAGCCCCATGATGCCCCCTCATTTTTGATTGTGTAGATGAAGTTGAAGTGCACAGGGTATTTACTGATCCAGTTATCTTGTTCTGTGACAGGCAGAATCAATCAATCAAGAGGCCAGCTTTGTGCTTGCATATTCTAGGCACATCTCTGCACTTCAGGATACGAGATCACAGTGTTATCCAGCCAAATTTGATCAACAAATGCAGTTCCCCTGTGCCACAGCAATCTCAGATGAAGATGTTATTATGTGGAGCTGAGCAAAGTGATAAAGACAGAACAGAGAAAAGGAGGGGGGGTTCTAACTGGGTCTTTCTAACTGCCTTGAATGTATTTGCTGGTTTAGTGTATCTGTGTTGAAAACTATCCTTTTTTCCTTGAAGTTAAAATATATGTTTAAAATAATAATATTAATCCTGATATGGGGTTTTTTTGGTAAATGCTTTCTCACAAACTCAAACATAGAATCTCTGAGTGAATGGGAGCATAATCATCCCGGTCATTATAGTTTCTACCAATTCATAACTTATTTATATGACATGTGTCTGTTTGTCTGTCTGCCTAGTTATGACATGCCACCTTCATTATGACAATTTTCATTATGAATGACAAATACACATTTTAAATTATGCTAACTTTGGAAAGATAGTCAAACAGGTCTTTATCCACCCCGCCCACCCATGTCTGCTTCTGTCCTGGTTGCGAGGAGATGCATGCAACTGTGTCAGTATTTAAGTGCATTTCAAGCAAAAAAAATAATGTACACCAGGCTTTTATTTTGCCAATAGCTTTCCACTTTGCTACTGCCCTACAGTTATTTTACATTATTTAATCCAAAATACCATCTTTTTTATTCTACCTTATTTTTGCTTTTTAAATCTTTAATGGGAGCCTTTGGCAGTCCAGGGGTACAATTATTAGATATCTACAGAAAGAAATTGAAAAATTAATAACAGTTTCCCATTCTCAACTACATTCAAAAATTATCTAGTCTTAATGGAATTCTATAGATTGAAACACACCTCCCACCATGATTTAAAAACTAAAAAATAAAAATCTTAGCCTGAATTAACACAGCCTACATTTAAATCTTTATAGTCATCAGTTTTAGGTGAAGCTTGGGGGATACTGTATTATGTTTTCAACAAAGAAATTTATTTTAAATCATTTTTAATTAAAGGACATTTATTAGGGCAGCTTATGCTACATACAGCCTAAAAGCCAGGTAAAATACCATAAACTAATCAGACTAATGACATTAAAATTGTTTATTGCCTTTTTATGGGTTTTGCTATTTAAGTTACCATTTTTCACAACTGTATGCAAAACGTGTGACATCATCCATATCACTTTATTAGGGAGAGTGATATATGCCTTCGTCTGACCTTTCCCTAAATATCTCCTTAACCATGGCTGGATGGTGGGTGGGGATAGCCCCAGAATCATCTTTCAAGAAAGGGAGCAGTATAAAAACAGCTACTGCTATTAACTTTTGTTTTCCTCTCACTATTATTAAACTCAAAAGCCCAATCCAGCTAGAAAATGATTCCATTTGGGTTTCCTTGTCATCATGTGATAAGTATGAGAAATATATGTGCAATAGCCAAATGGCCAATAGACAAAACACCCACTTCAAGTGACGTACTGTTTTCCATAGAGCACAGACAAAATCAAAACAACAGAATTGCTGCAAACAAAAACATAATCACATTTCCCATAAGCATTCCAGACAAGAGCAATTTTACAAGGACTGGAGCATGGAAAGAAACGAGAATGAAAGACCAGGAGGGGTATGTGTATATGTCTCTGTGTATAGTGTCCACTCCTTCACCTAAATTTTATAGATATAAACAAGGAGAATGTACATGTTTTGACTTCACCACAAACTGTTAGTGACTGCATGATGCTTATCCAGCAGTTTTACATTGCATATGTGCACCAGTTGACAAGGTTCAACAACTGGGTCCAGTCTCAGTCTGATTTCTTTGGCATAATGCCAACAGCTGCTTTGGTGATGAAACCCAGGTTTTAAATCAGTATATATGAGGTCAGGATGTGGCCCTTTCCCTTCAAATGAAAAATGAAATCCACCCCAAGGGACTAGTCTCATTCACAGAAAAACAGTAAGGTCACAGGTTAGGGTGCAAAAGTGTGAGTTTTTGCATAAAGTAATAGAATGGGTACAATTAGATTGGAAAATTCAATGCTGTTTTTTTCCCCTAGCAGATTTTCCAAAAGGGAGAAACACTGTAAAGTGCTCCCTGGAACATCTCTACTGTGCCCTGGTAAAAACTGTCACATGACAAAGTGGATCTACATGTTATTTAAAAAAATCATTAAAATAGTGAATTAACATTTATGTAACTTTGTTAAAATATCTGCTCCCAGAAACTTATGGTTTGAGAAAGTTATGGTATCTGAATTTAGCTGAGATGCCTAGCTGTCAATTGTGGCAGGGTGGTGAATATCAACAGTCACATTTTACTATTTCAGCTAAGCAGCGGTAGAGTATCTCCATCAGAGTGAATTCTTGTCAGCTGCGCTCCTTGCTAACACAATTCCTATGTTTTGCCTGGCAGTAAATGGACGCTTCTGCCCCAGCATCATCTAAACAACTCTGTTAACATTTGCCCTCAAGCGTCTCTCTCTTTGTCCAGTCCCTGTCTTCTAACAGATGTCATCCAAGTCTAATCAAGCATAAAATGGTCATAAATATTTCTTTCTGGTAGATTTCACATTCGCATTTCATGCAGGGACATGATATTTTTCTGCTACCTCCAGGGAGTACCTAATGCAAAAACCAGTTACTTACATTCAAGGCTCATGTTCCTTTACTAAAATGCAGCACATGTTCTCAGTTTAGAGGCATAAAAATACACACATACATAGGACTTTATCTTCTTTTGTTTAACTGCCCCTCTTAAATGATATACACACTTTACAATAAGATATACCATATCTTATGTTTAATATGAAATCCCAAAAGCCATAATACACTATTCTTAGGAAATCAAACACAATTGAAATACCTTAATTATCGCCCAAAAGAGATTTAGCTTCTAGATACTTAATTGAACTAACAAGCTATTTAACAAATGCCTGAGATAAGAAAGGCAGCTTTCTATTTTGGCTGATTTTATGCACAATTTTACAACCTATTTCATCATATTTAGTTAAAACAATAACATGAACCTAGGGTATAAATTTGAGGTTCATGCCTATTTAGCAGATGAAAAAGAGAAAGAGAGAGAGCAAAAGATAAGTGAGAGGCAGAACTGATTTCCAGTACTTAAACTTTAATCATTCATAGGGAAAACTACGTAAGCTAATTAATTCTGTCTACTTAATGAAAGAAGCTACAGCGAAGTCATATTCCTTTCTGGCAAACTTCATAGTTAACATTGTCAGAATGTAAAATAAAACCAACCTAAGATTACTTTCAATGCCAAGTGTCTATTTGTTAGTCTTTTCTCACCCCTCCCCCATGTTTGTCAAAACAGAAATCTTATACAGCTATTTAAAACAAACCACAAATGCTTAAGGATGATACAGATCACAACAGCAAAGCTTCTCTTTGCTTCTCCCCACTCCCTCCCCTGTTGAGCCTAATATTTGATTACTGTTAGTCAAATCAAGCTTTCAGGCAAATAATCTCCATTTTTTAAGTTAATGAGATGTGGTCGTGTCGACAACAGCTTGCAGAAACTTTTAATTCTGGTTCCTGCAGGCTGTATTGGCCTCTTTTACAGCAACGTACGACTGTATAAATGAGTCAAATTTGCCAAAATGACTTATGTAGACAAGTGCACATTTTAAAGAGGCACTAATTAAAAAAATACCCACTGGTGTCAATTTAAATACCATGAAAATAAAACTGTTAAAGGAGTTCAGCTACCATCTCATGGCTTTCCTCAGAGCACCTTCAATTCCAGCTGGATGGAGTCCTCATTGCAAAAACACGCTTTGCAAATGAACACGTTTTCCCCCTCCTCCCTATCTTGGAGGAATTCAGGGGTTTGATGTAATTAAACAATTTATGTTAATATTTGTTTCACATAAGCTATTAAGCAAGCCTCCCCCCAGAATAAGTCCTAATTGAGAAATCTCCAAAGAGCCATACTGCTGAAATAAGCAGCAAATTTACACTGATTTAGAGTACCCATCTACAATGCCCTTCCTTATTAAAAACCCTCTGTCTCTTTTATAAACCTCTCATCTACACTCAATCCCATTAGGACATGCTGCATAGCTCCTAGCAGCTACTGAGATATGCTTCTGCCCCTCTTGCTTAAAATAAATAGGTGGAGCACTACTCAGAACTTCTTTTGACTTTTGAAAGGTTTCCTTTTTGGCAAGAAATTTAGACAGCACAGCTGTTCCATAACATAAGCAGATGTGACACCAAAAAGGAGAAAAAAATAACCAGAGCTGAGAGGGTTATATCTGTTTAAGGGGTTAAATATGCAATTACCACTGACTAAAACCAGAGAGACATATAGATAAACAGAAGAAATGAAGTCCCCAGATTCCATTCAGAAGCCTTCATCACATTACTACCAGACAGAAAACTCTTTAAGTACCATTTTCAGATGTTAAATCATTGTTCTTGCAGCACATATTCTCACTATTCCTGGGGGGACAATATCTGAAGACAGCGTGCTAACAAATGCAATCCAGTAAACAGGCATTTTCCCTCTTGTTGTTAGTACCTTTGTGTTCCAGCTCCCAGCTCTGTCATCCATGCCTTCTCTCTGCTTTGAAGTTAAAGTACTGAATGAGCGTTGTCATCTATTATCCAGAGTGTGCATGTAGATTATAAATAAGAAATAAAAGTGACTTTCAGTACACTGCTTTTGCATTAGCAAGTTGCCTTCTCTGTTACCTCCTCTGTCCTTCATACTTTGCTACCAATATTATATTGGAAACCAACTTTTTCTCCTGTGAACTAAAAGACACATCCTAGAAAAATATATGTGCACAATAGAGACAGATAGAAGGTCTATTGCAACAAACAATAAACAAGTTTCAAATTCAGCTATAAATAGAAATCCTTAAGCTTTGCCTACAAAAGTCTTTCAGGGCCATCTGAAACAGAGGAACAGCTGAGAAGCAGGAGACAGGCTCAGAAGGGTGGGGAAGTTGAAAAATGGGACCATGAAATAGGTCTAAACGATGAGGCATGAGAGTATGCAGACCACAAAGGAAGGAGTGAAGACAGAATAAAGTTGAAAGACACCAGGGCTTGCAGTATTAAATAATTAGAAAACCCCAAACCCTAGAGCCAGAACTAGAAATGAGCAAAGTTTATTTAAGACTACAAATTACAGGATGCCCCAGCTGGTATGGTCATGCTCTCCAGGGGTTTCTGGAAACTGTAATCCAAAAGGTAATTTTTACCATCTCTGGCTGATAGGTATTATGCTTTAAAAAAACAAACTAGTTCTATCATTATTTCACAAATGGAGACAAGGAGACTGTGGAAACTCTACATTTTTGTCTGGGTGCAGTTAGGAAATGAATTTCAGTCCAGACAAGACAGAAGCTCTATAGGTCAGCAGGAAAACCAGCCCAGGACTGGGATTGCAACTAGTTCACAGTCTGGGGATCGAAGTCTGGGGATTTCTCCTAGAAAGCCACATGGCACTACGCCTACAAGTAATTTTGCCTAGCTTTCTCTGATGACCCAGCTGCATCCCTTCCTAGGGAAACTGAATCAGCCACAGCAATTCATGTCTGAATGCCATCCCAGTTAGATTCCTGTAATGCATTCTGCATGGATATGCTTTTGAAAAATACTCAGAGTTTGTTCGCATGGGCCAAATGGCCTGGGTTCCTCTCAGCTTCACACTGTCTAGTGCAGACAACACAGGCCAAAACCCCTAGGGCAGGATCGAGCCAATCCTGCCTGCACAGATGCAGATCCAGAGGATCTGGTCTGAAGTACAGGTAAAGAGCCCTTACTCCAGATAAAACAGCCCTGGTTTTCCACAGTTTCTAAAAACTTCTGTGCCAAAACCAGGCTATTCAGACAGCCTCCCCCCACTAGGTGCTGGCTTGATCTACAAAGCCCTAAAGCAGGGGTAGGCAACCTGTCCCCTTTAAGGGCTGAGGGACTTCAGCTCCCAGTAGCCTCAGCCATGTTGGCCAATAGTCCCATGTTGGCCAATAGCTCCTGGGATTCTGGGAGCTGAAGTCCCTCGGCCCTTAAAGGGGAAAGGTTGCCTACCCGATTTAGATCCTTTGTTGCATGCCCCTAAAGGGATGAGGGCTAGGATATCTGAAAGACCTACCCCTCTTATATGAGGATGGATATGATAAGGGATCCTCAGTGGATCCCTGTTGGAGAGCACACTGTTCCAAGACACTAAGCTAACAATTACACAAGACAGAACTTTCTTTGTAATGGTACCTTGACTGCGAAACTCTTTCTCAATTGCAGTCAGGCTGGCTCTATCCTGAGCTTTCACAACCTAGCTAGGAATGAACTGTCTAAATCCATCTTTGGCTTCAGCAACTATCTTGAATAGTCTCATCTTGAATGTGTGCTTTTTAAAAATGTGTGGTGTTTTTTTAAAAAAAACACCACGCCAATTTTAATCTTTTTTTAAAAAAAGAATGTTTTAAACTTATTATACCTGCTGTACATTAACTCATGAGTCCTGGCAAACTGAGAAGTGATAAACTAATACTTTTAATAAATAAATAATAAATAAATGAAATTCTCTATTTGCATTCTGGGCTTGAAACAACAGAACATTATTAATTACACCAAATTTTATTTGCAGAATAAAGTGAGAGGTTTTCTTTGGTAGATCAATTATTTATATTTAAAATGTACATGTAACAATCTCATTTATATTGAGGCATATGGCAAATATATTTCCCTTGTGTGCTAATGCAGGACCACTTAATATTTCAGATAGTTTTGTAGAGAGATGCAAGTTCTGAGGTCATGGGGGACACAGAAAAAACAGACCACAATCAGAAAGGTGTGCCTTTCTTTTCTCATATAAATGAATGGCTTTGAATTATCTTTACGAGAAAAAGTACACCATGGCAACTAGGGACTGCACTGAGGTGGGAGAACCTCCCCTTTATATCTAGTGCTCAGTAGACCAGAGACTGTTGCCAGGGTCAACTCTGGTTTGCACTGATGCTTCCTCCTTCAAAGTAGTTGTGTACTGACTATTGAGACCAACATCTTCTCTTCAAACATAAAATTTCTGTTCAAGAGGAAATGAGGCAGTACAGAGCATTGCTATTTCCCTACTCTAGCTCAGTCTTTTCCTTCTTGGTGCCTCCTTGGTACCTAAAGACTGTTGCCTAAAGAAGAATAGAGTAAATGGAAACCTGGATGGGAAGTGAAGGCTCAAAACCCACCTGAAACCTAGGCCACTATGGTAACTGTTGGGATGGCCTGACCCTAGGAGACTGTATTCTTAGAGCTGTTTCACTGAGACAAGGGTAGATTTACTTCCTGGAACAGAAGAAAAAGAGGGAGAGCTTCCAGCAGTCATTTTTATTCTTTGTGCGGGAGACAAATCTAAAGAAATATCTACTGCAATATTTTTTGTTGTTGTTGTTAACCACCCTTGAGCTGATCTCGACCCATGGTGATCCTGTGGATGAGATATCTCCAAGACTTCCTGAGTTGATGAAATTGAGATTGACTCAAGGTAGTTAAAAACAAGTACATATGCATAACCCCTAGTCTCTCTACAATTTAAAATTAACTTTTTATTTTGAAGTGATAGTACATGATAAATACAAAAACAATCTTTGTTTAGAGTAAATTCCTAACAGCACCAATAAGACAGAGGGATAGTAAGAAATGTAAAATGGTAAATGGGTGTTTCATCATGAAGGAACCCAAATATAGGGATGCATTTTTCTTCCTTTGTGGGGATATTTACCTATTTTCTTTTATTTTTTTAGTTCCATCTTTTGCTGTTGTTTGCCTAACCCGTAAGAAAACTTTAATTTCCTAAATCTGTGCTTCACTGTAAGTTGAACTTTTCTATATTCCTGATTTTTCCCCATCAAATTCTACCTTGTTTTGAGAATTCTTTCAGAACAAAAATATTGATTCTTCAACTTTCAACTGATTTAAGAATATAAAGGCAGCCATGCTGGTAATCACAGGCTATAATTCCTGGATCATTTTCTACACACTCACACACCCAGCTCTACGATGCCCTTTTCAAGTGCAATGGACAAAATTGTATACACAGGGTTTTTAATGTGATCATCGCATGGATTTATATAGCAGCAGTGTTATGTTGGCTGTTTTATTCTGACTCCTTTTCTAATTAAACTCCAACATGGAATTTGCCTTTTGCCTTTTTTTCACAGCAGCTGTATAGTGTGTCAACATTTTCATTGAGGTATCCACCACAACCCCTAGATTCCTTTCTTAGTCAGTTGCTGCCAGCTCAGATGCCATCAGCATGTATGTGAAGTTGAGGGGGGAAATGGCCTCAAACGATTACTTTACACATGTTTAGACCAAATTTCATTTGCCATTTGTTCTCTCAATTTGGAGAATCCCTTCTGAAGCTCTTTAAACCCCTTTTCTTCTCCCTGCCCCAATTTCTAAAGTGTCATCAGCAAGAAGAGAATGGGGTTGAGGAAAAGACCATCACTTTTCATCTATCATTTCTTCCATCTCTCAGCCCTGGGTGGCTGGCCATTAGCTAGCAACAAATAAATAATGTAAGTTTTAAGGAAATAAGACATCAATTGTGGTAGGCTGGATCCAGTTTTAGACACATTTCTACAATTAGAAATTTCCCTGAATCTATTCTGACTAATGCTAGACTCTAACCTTGAGTCTAACTTTGTTTGCATGTATTCTTTTATATTTTTTAACCACTGAAATGCTATGTTCCTTAACCTGTTTCCCTGGATCAGACCCACTCTGCAATCCACTGAACCTAAATGAATCCACAAGTCATATTACTCAAGTGGTAACCACAACTAACAGTTTGAATATGTGAAACTGCTCATATCACTAACTTCCTGGCATGCCACCTCAAATGATTGTGGCCTATGCAAATATCCCCAAATCAGAACAAGACGCGGAGGTGTTAAACTTCAGTGATCTAAGGTTTGTTATTATGCAGTTGAGGAGAATTCAGCTTAGATATTGTGACTCATGCTTACTTAGCACGTGCAGGATCAAGATATAAGTATTGAATACAGGTGAAAAATGTTCAATTGTGGATTAAGTGGAACACACAAATGGAAAATTACTGGCATTCGTCTGATCTGGTTTTTCTTTACTCCTTAACACCTATATATTGTGCAGTTACCCTCAGCATAGTAACACTCAGCATTTCTGTTACTTTATCCAAAGCCATCCCAGATGGAGGAGTTGGGGCTTTTATTCTTATAATTTGCTGTTCCATGAAGAGCTTCAAAACAGATAACCTGTGATAATTTTTTTTTTATTTTTTTAATATACTGAACACACTTCCTCCAAGGGCACCACACCTAGGGGATAAAGCCTCACAAAAAACTCTGTAATAAAGGATACGGACAAAGAATAATGGCTCCAAAAATCACTGAGTAAATATCAAATATGGCCAAGAGACACTTGAGACATAATTTCCTCAGTCCCTCTCAATGGTCAAAAATGTCTTTCTTGCATGTCAGGAAAGCCTGATGAGGAGAATCCTGAAATGCAATTTAAATCTCTGTGTAAACCTCACATGTAGAAAACAGCATCTTCTCTCCAGGCAGATGTCCTCCTTTTCCAGGACATGTCTACCATTTCAGCCTTCTGTCCAGGAGGAATCCCCAAATGTCTTTCCATTCTGACCATGACTGAGAAGCATGAATTTATATTTATATTAGGATTCTAGCTTTTATTTTCAATGTCCTACATTTCTCTTGAATGTCCTACATTTTGTGGAACCTTGTCCTCTTTTGAAGATATGACATCTGGTCACCCTGTACAGAAAATAATGTTTCTGCATATAAACATAAATTTTCTAAACCTGCATGTGGTTTTGCTGCACAGAAGGCATACATTTTTACACCAAAAATAATATTTCTGCACAAAATATGCTGTTTCCTGCACATAAAATATTTTCTCTGCAGAAATATTGCTTTTTGCACAGAAAATGCTATTTTCAGCATCAAAAAAAGTGTTAAACTTGCATATAATGACCTAATCCTGTTGTTAGCCCTGACTAGAGTAGACCCATGAAACTGATGTGTTATTGACTCTCCATTCATCAAATGTTTGAGTAGATTGACTCTAGGCGGGACTAACAAACAGCATGCCCGCCACAAAGTCTTGAATTGTGAATGTACTTGAAAAACTAATTTCTGAAGATTTCCTTGCAGCACTAAGAAATGTGTTAAAGTTCTTCGGTACTTCCCTCAGTAATGAAATTAGCCCCGCCCTCAGACCCAAACCCAAACACACATCCCAAGTACAAATGATAATAGTTCGTTACCACTTGAACATCTAACCTATAATTTTTAATTAGACATCTATAACTATCTATCAATCTATGTTCCATCTCTCTTTCAAGAGTCTTAAGAGACACAACCTGTCACACATATTTATGCTTATACCACCACTGTGGAGTAAGCAAAGCTGGAAGTTGGCGACTGTTCCAAGTTTACTCAACAAATTTCATAGACAAATGGGAATATAATGAGGTCTCCCTTGCTTTTGTCAGACACTTTTCTCATTACACTACTGTTGTTGCTGTGTCCCTTCAAGTTGTTCCCAGCTTATAGTGACCCTAGTCCTATGGCAAAATTTGTTCAAAGGGCTTTTGCCTTTGCTCTCCTACTGGCTGAGAGAGTATGACTTTCCCAAGGTCACATAGCAGGGTTTCAAACTCTGGTTTCTGGAGTCAAATAGTCTAACACTCAAAATACAACACCACCCTGATTCTCATTTTATGAGATGTTTTACACTACAATTAGTATTTTGTTCACCAATTAGTATATTGACTAGCTGAATATAGCAAGCAGAAGCCAGATTATTTAATTAGCATCTTATATGAAAGTCTACAGAACAAAAGTGTAGTATATGAAAATAATTCTTACTATTGCTTTTTTCTCTCTCTCTCTCTCTCTCTCACATACACACACACACACACACACACAGGCCCCCATCCCATTACATCTGCTCTGTGTTAGGCTTCATCCACACTGCCGAAATAAACCACTATGACACCACTTTACTGCCATGACTCAATGATATGGTATTCTGGGATTTGTAGTTTGTTGTGGCACCAGAGCTCTCTGACAGAGAAGGCTAAAAATGTCTCACAAAACTACAGTTCGCACAATTTCATAGCATTCAGCCATGGCAGTTAAAGTGGTGTCAAACTGGATTATTTCTGCAGTGTGGGTGCAGCCTTAACGAATAGCAGTGAATGGGCTGACAAAACTTGCTTGCAACTCCAAAACACGGCTTGTCCACCATTTCCCTGCCCTTATCCTTTCATCCTAATTTCTTATTACTCATAGTGTACAGATAGCATGAGGGTGGGCTAGCACAGCCTTTGGAAAGTCTACTGTACATGGATAGAGGGATATTTAATCCTTTTTTTTTTTTTTTGCCTTATGAGGTTTTCTGAGAAAACCCCCTCCTCTGAAGCTTCTATTTTCACTACAGAACAGTCAATGAGGATTTCCTTGCAAAGAAAATTCCCTGTTCATGAAAATATTTGCATCAGGAGAAACAACAGGATGGGAAGGGAGTCAATGCCCCTTCCATTACTGTTGTAGCCCAGATAGCTAAAACACAACCTGCCTTGTTTCTGTTTGCATTTTTAACAGTTTCATGTTAAAGGCAAAAGATCATTTAAATTAAAGGGCATCCAGTTTAACTCAGAGGTATCACAGGTAAGTCATGAATGAGCATGTACACAATCCCTTTCTGAAATGCCTATCTGTGAATACCATGTATTGGAGTATTTTACCATAACAAAACTGACAAAAAGATAACAAAACATTACAAATATGAAAGTATACTCAAATATTAGGAAAGGCTTTGATAAACGGAAAGCAGTTTTGAAAGGATTATATATTTGGCAGGATTTGCTTAATGACATTCAAAAAAATGATCACATGCTTTTCTTCTATCTGCCGTTTCCCCCACTACTTTTCCTTCCAAAATGAGCAATGTTTATATAGGCGGTACAACTATTTTGGAAATCTTAATTTCATGTTTCATGGATCTTAGTCTGAAGAGCACAACAGAAAAGAGGAACTGTCTAAACTACAGAGGACTTAGAAGAGACATCACTGCTGTTATCCCCACCTTATATTTTGGAATAATCTAGACTTTTCAACCGCTTACCAGGTTTGAAGAGTTTTTGGTTTTGGTTGGTTAGCTCAATTTAATTTCTAGCCTGTCCTTCTCCCTTCAGCTCAGCCACAGTGACCTAGGGCAAGTCACCCACCTCAGCCTCAGAGGAAGGCAATGGCAAACCTCCTTTGAACAAATCTTGCCAAGAAAACCCTGTAGGTTCACCATAAGTCACAAATGACTTGAAGGCACAACCACCACCTCCAGTCTGGGACCTAAGGCGACACAAATAAAAACATTCTACAGCTATATTGTAGCACATTAAAACAAAACAAAATACCTCTTCAGACAAAGTATTTCAAAGCGATCAAGTCCCATACATGAGAGTTTAACTTTATTACAAAGGAACATCCTCCTTTACTTTGCCCCGTCCCATCCCACCTCCCGCTTTATCCCTCACAACTAGTTTAACAAATGGAGGGGAGGACATAGAGCCTCACATTTCAATTGGCAGGACTGAGTTGCGCTAGCAGCCTTTGGGGGCTAGTACTAAGCCAGGGGAATGGGGGGGGGGAGATTTAGCAAGGGTTGTAACTTCTCAGGAATAAATGTAAGAGCCCTGTGGAGAGTGTAGTTTGAAGCGTTGGCATGGGGAATGAGGGAGGGTGCAAATCTCCTCAAATTTTGAGCTGCTCTGATATAGGACCTCTACAGATGGGCCCTTTAGGCTGTCCTGGAGGCAGGGATGGGGAGGGGCAGCCGCACGCCGGCCACCTCAACCCCTCCCCGAAGACGTTCTGATGCCACGCGGTGACGCACGGCGTGCGGCATCAGGACGTCCTTCTGGTGCAGCCTTTTGACACGCTGCCCCGGAAGGGGCGCCAAAGAGCGGCATGGCGGCTCTTAGAGCGCCCTTTTGCAGGCTCTGAAAAGAGTGGCATTTTGTCGCTCCTTTCCAGGCTGGCAAAAGGGAGGATCAAGGCTGTGTTGTCCGGCAGCCTTGGACTCGATCCTCCACTTCCCAGGGTGGCCAAGGACCACCCATCTGCATCTCCCCTGACTGACTTGTTCCCTTATTTAAAATAGTTTCAAGTTTTAAGCCCTTTTTGTAGTCCATTCAGGGAGAGCCTCCTGTAAAAGAAGCACTGAAGCTATCAACGGAAACTGTTTGCAATTTTCTGCTGCAGCAGAGTGAGGGGGTTGGCACTTATTTTAGGACCCCCTCTGCTCCTGCCACCATGACCGAGAAATCCCAAAGAGCTGCCTCTGCCAATTTTTCAAGTACTTTTACTGTATTGACCATGTATAAGTGAACTCGTTTTGGGGGTCAAATTTTTGGCATACATTTTTTGACTTATACATGAGTGTTGTTGTTGTTGTAGTTGTTGTTAACTGCCCTTGAGTCAACCTTGATTACTAGCTACCCTGTGGATGAGACATCTCCAAGACCCCCTGTCCTCAGTTGCTCTGCTCAGCTCTTGCAGGCCTCTAAATGAGTTCATCCCTCTGGCATGTGGTCTTCCCGTCTTTCTGCTGCTTTCTACCTTTCTCAGCATTATTGCCTTTTATAATGATTCAAGCCTTCTCATGATATGCCCAAAGTACAATAGCCTCAATTTAGTCATCCTGGCTTCCAGGGGGAGGTTAGGCTTGACCTGTTCCAGGGCCCAACTGTTTGGCTTTTTAGCTGTCCATGGTATCCCCAGCACACTTCTCCAGCAACACATTTCAATTGAGTTGATTTTCTTCCTATCTGCTTTCTTCACTGTCCAGCTCTCACATTCATACATGGTGAGGTGGAATACAATGGATTGGATGACTGTAACTCTAGCGTTCAGTTGTATATCTCAGGGAGCTGAGCCTTCAAAGCAGGGAGCTGAGCCTTCAAAGCCTCCCAAGCCCTGACCATCGGCAACAGCAGGAGGCCTTGGAAGGAGGACTCTGGAGGACAGGAGCCGGGCGGTGAGAGCCTTCCCCTGACCCCTCCTGCCTTGGAACACCTGGCCCCAAGGGAGCTGAGCCTTTGAAAGCCTCTCAAGCCCTGACCATCGGCAACAGTGGGCAGCCCTGGAAGAGAAATACTGCCTATATGCAGTGCCGGCAGCGCTCTGGTGCTCTTGGAGGACTCAGGCCCCTGAAGGACTCTCTTGCCCCTTGCCATCACATGAGGCAGCCGGGAGCAGCTGTGGACGGCGTGGAACTGGGGAGAACGCCAGCGGGTTTTAAATTATTGTTTAATTGTTTATTGTTTAATTGTTTAATAGTTTAATTATTGTTATTTAATCTGTTTAGTTTGATTGGTTTTTGGGGGATGGGTGGGTGTGGGAAGGAGGGATGGGATTTAAATTGATTTTATTTGTTTTCATGTTTTGTAATGTTGTACGCCGCCCCGATTGCCTGGCAGAGAGGCGGGATATAAATAAAAAATTATTATTATTATTATTATTATTATTATTATTATTATTATTATTATTATTATTATATCTTAATCTTTCGAATTTTATCCAGTTCTTTCATAGCTCCCTTTCCCAATCCTAGCCCTTCTTCTAATTTCTTGACTGTTGCCCCTGTTCTCATTAATGCTTAATCCATTACCATACTGAAAATTATTTCAATATTAATGCTCCTACCACCAATATTTACTCCTCCTGCCTCTGAGCAGGGGCATCACTAGGGGGTGCAGGGGATGTGGGCTGAACCAGGTGACACCCTAAGGGAGTAGTCATGAGGTGGCCATGTAGACTACACTTTGTTCTGTGGAAGAACTTCTCAGAGCACAATCCACATGGCCATCTCATGAATTCACCTAAGAAAGGTGTCTGGGCCTGAGGACTTTAATGGCTGTGCCAACCCCTTTTTGTAGCTGGTGTGGCTTTCCAGAGACCTGCCTGCTTGACCTGTTACCCCAAGAAGGTCCCAAGAGCAAACAAATGAGGAATATGGTACTCCAGGGTGTCCTATTGGCTTCTCTCCTGCTGAAGTATTTACTACACTGTACTTTCTGCTTCACCATCCAGCTTCATGGAAAGAGCAGCACTCAAATAATGTTGAAACATGTACAACTTCTCGTGTGTGTGTGCGCGCAAATGCGTGTGCTGTAGGAATCTATCCCAATGCTTTCGATGTTGTCTCTCTGCTTCTGGTACCAAATTTTCTGTTAAAGAACTAATGCACAGGGATATATTTACTTTCTTATCTGAGGTATACCTGTAAAGGGGGGCACCTGTTTGGGGAACACAAATAAGGTTTCAATTTATAATCCATGAATCGTGTAAAAAAATATCTACTATAGTAATGCAGACACAATTGTGGTGAATGCCATCTTTTCCCAATAATGTCAAACCATTTTATTTTCACCCATGGTCTCTCACTCTTCATGGGAGAGAAGCAGCTAGTTAACAAAACATTTGAAAGAATTAAAAGAAGCACCCTCCTATGTGAGCAAAGAAACATTGCTAATCACCTCTAAGCCTTTATAATCCAGTCTTCACACAAGTTTAAAGTATAGAGCTATGTGTAAAGTAGCTTCAAAAGGTCTCTGTTAATCAGCAGAACTTGGAATAATTTGTGGTAAAAATGAGGGAAGGTGTATTTCATTCTCTGTATATATTTTCCCTGTTGTGAAAAGGGTTCAGATGTGCTACATATTACTGAAAATATGAGTCATTTTCTGTGCCTGTCAATCAATTACAATTTCCCAAGATGTCTAAAGGAAGTCTATACTTTCAAGGATCATCATTCAGTTAACCTACACAAACTGACAATAAAGAAAAACTTCTCAAACAGAAAATGGGCTGCGTTTAATTTGTCTACAAAACATATACTATGAACAGAATGTCTTGTACTTTCCAAAGCATCATATTAAATAATAGTACTTGATTCATATTTACCATTTGTGCAAAACTACTGCCAATACATTTGTGCATTTATGGTATAACTATTCATGTATTTTCTGCTTCTGGGGCAGGAATCATATTGTCCTCCAGATGTTGCTAAGACTGCAGATCCCATGAGCACCAGCCACCACAGCCAACTGAGAGGAATGCTTCAAGTTCCTGTCCAACAGCATCTAGAGCAGGGGTTGGCAACCTACGGCCCGCGTGCGGTCCCCTGAGGCCTCTGGACTGCCCCCTGCCCACCCCGCATGTGCTGCCACTGCGCCGCCACCGTGCGCATTGCGGCCGCCATTTTATTTTCCAAGATGGTGGCCGCGACTCGTTTGCGCATGCGCAGTACTCCTGTGCATGTGCAACAAGTCGCGGCCGCCATTTTGTTTTCCAAAATGGTGGCCACAGCTCGCTCACACATGAGCAGTACTTCGGAAGTACTGCGCATGCGCGAGTGGTGGTTGCGCATGTATGCGCAGTACTTTCGGAGTACTGCGCAAGCGTGCACGCGCAAGCCGCCATTCCCCCCCAGCCCGGCAGAAGACCGGCCCCAGGTGTGTAAATCTTGCCGACCCCTGATCCAGAGTGCTGAAAAAATCCCTTCCCTGTTGATTGTCTGGCCCAGGTTTAGCTGAGACCACATCCTGAAGCCAGTACAGAATGTGGCTCCATTAAATCTCTACCCACATCCTGGAATCAGCAACATTACTAATAGAATGCAGCTCCTGTAACTGCCACTACAAGCAATGATGGGAGCCAGCATGGTATAATAGTCTGGGCACTGGACAACGACTCTGGAGACCAGGCTCTGAATCCCCATTTTGCCATGGAAATCCATTGCATGACCTTGGGCAAATCACATGCTCTCAGCCTCAGTGGAAGGCAAAGGCAAACACCTCTGAACAAATCTTGCCAAGAATACCCCATGACAGGTTCACCTTGTGGTTGTCGTAATTTAGAAATGACTTCAAGGTACAACAACAACAGAAGCTAATAGGAATACTGATTAAAGCTATTAGGAAGCTATTAGGAATACTGATTAAAATGTTGGACATTAAACTTGAATGCACTCAAGCAATCAGCTCTGTATTTCCTACTATGGGTGCAAACGTACATGCAGGATATGCCAGGGCAGACCAGTATATCCTGGTCTGAGAGCTGTCCCTATGCTCCTCTGATGCAAAGGTCCTCTGTTGCAAGGGCACAGCACAATCGTTGCTGACTAGGGTCACGTGCTCTAAGGTCAGAATAAGATGCCTGGGTGCTGTGTTCTGACCTTAGAGCACATAACCCTCATCAGTGGTCTGTCCATGAAAACAACCCCAATCACAACTAAGGGCTCTGGAGGAACCGGGGCAATGAGGGACTGATTTTGACATGTGATGTTTCCAATGCCCTGGTTCTGATGCAGAACATGCTGAACGGCATCTTATCTATTCACACAAGAGCTGGGGTTTGGGCCGTGCTTCATCCTTTCTCCCTGCCATTGGAATAGGGGGAGATCGATGTTTCAGGCCCGTGAGGACATGCCCTATGACATTCTACAGTTGTGGACAGGAACTTAAAACAGATATGAATTGTCACCTGTATGGCAGAGTGATCACCTCAACACTTCTTTCTTTTTATTAGTAATAGTTTTCCTGTCATAGGCTAAATATTGTGTAATGCATTTTAAGTGGATTTTCTTTTCTTTTCTTTTCTTTTTTCTTTTTTTTTTTGAGACATACTAATTTTGGTAAACCAAAGACCAAGGAATGTCTCTCAAAAAACCCCACCGAATGAGAGTGAACAGACTGAAACTTAACGCAGACAATTAATGTTTTAGTTGGATCTTTCAAAAATTATTGTAAACTTCCTTGGATCCTATTTTGGGGGAAAGGCAGGATGTAAGTGCAATAAATAAATAAATAAATAAAGTTGCTTGCCAGTAGTGCTTCCACATCAGTCATTAAGGGGAGTGCTAATCAATACACAATAATGGCCAAATGATCCAATAACATCACCCCACTCAGTAAATTCAAATCCATCCCATGAGCTTAGAACTGAGCAGGCAGAAAGAAACCACAGGGTGTTCCTTAATGCAGACCACCACACTGCATCACACTAAAGGGCAGCAAAGGCACATCCCAAAAGGTCCCCATGCCCACTTATAGTTCCCTCAGACAAATTTTGAATCCAGAGCAACACAAATGCAAGCGGCTTGCAAACAGTTCTCCATTGGGCAGACGAATAAGTGGGGCTGAAAAGGGAATGAAAGAAAGTCATTCATTCCACTCAGTCCAAGAAGACTCCTGATGGGCCTCTCCCAGGGAGACTCCATAAGACCTGATCATGTATCACTCAAAGATTTCCAGCTGAACATCTGAATTGTTTCCATGGGAAAACACTGTTTGAAACTATGCTAAAGCTTTGTCTATGCTAATAGATCTCTGGCTTTAAACATTCAACAGGTCAACTAATAGTGCGTTAAGTGTCGAACAAGATTTCTTGTGAGCTCAGCCTCAATTACTGAAAAATATATGGCCTGAAAAGAAAAAGAAAAACCTATAACCATCATAAAATAACAACTTTTAATATTGAAAAGGAGATGATAGATATTTTTAGTGTTCCTCAAGGAGAAGAGAGAGAGAATAATAATGACTAACAAAATGTACAAAGTAGTGACACAGATGGCAGTGCTCAAATTACATTTATAAAGTGAAGCCTGGGGGGGGCGGGATCTATTTCTATACATTTTAATTGAAAAGAAATATTTGGTTTACCTGGGCCTTGAAACAAGAAAATGAGCAAGTGTGAATCAAGTTTAAATTTAAAAGCAGTGTGAAATTAGGTATTCATGATGGCTTTACAAATTAGCGAATGAGTACTATTTTCATTTACAAGGAAAAAAGATCTAACTTCTATTAAGACCGTTACAAAGTCTTACCAAGTGGAGCTTTATTGTGTGGTGACTAGCCTAATATAGGGTTGCCAAATCCCGGTTTTTCCCAGGACAATCCCGATTTTTCAGGCTCTTTGGGATATCCCACCCAGTTTTAGAATCATGTCCCGGCCGGCAATCCAGGGCAGCAAGGCCTCCCTGACTCTGGCACAGCCGCGCAGGGCCTCAGCCAGCCGGCCAAGCAAGCCGCAAGATATCCAAGGGCAAGCTTATATTGGTTTATTTGTTCTGTGCATCCCAGGCCAAGCTACTTGTATTCTATTCAACATGGGAGTTTCAAGTTGGATGACAAAAGGAATATAATTTGCCCTGGGTATCTGAACAACCAGTAGCTAAGATTAGGTCTGTCACTGTGCTAATATAAACAGGATGGCAAAGGCGTTACCTTTTCCCAAGGGCCATTGGGTGTGGTTTGACTGTCTTTGGGCCTTTACAGGCTGCCACAAATAATGCAGCTTGAAGCCACTTTAACTGCCCTGGCTCAGTGCTAGGGAATCATGGAAACTGTAGTTTATTGTGGCACCAGAGCTCTCTGACAGAGAAGGCTCAATGTCCCAGAAAAAAATACAATTCCCATGATTCCCTAGCACTGAGCCAGGACAGTTAAAGTGACCTCAATCTGCATTATTTCTGGCAGTCTGTAAAAGCCCTTTATCTCATTTTGAAATAATATTTCTGGGATTTTGAAATAGTCTTTCCAGGATCTAGACTTTCCTGGGCAACAATGATGAATACTATCTATAGAAGCATATTTTTTTAAAAAAATATAACCTAATTATTACTTCTACTATGGCAAAACAACTTCTAGAGGAGATGCTCTGGAGTGGAGAAGTGGCAGCAGATGGCTGCTTAACTTCTACTACTTCTCCTCAAATATAAACCACTGCTTCCAAGTATGTAACTGCTGTGGAAAAGACGAAATCCATTTTGCATTTGAAAATAAAACTGTCTATATTATAATGCATTTATACACAATTATGACACACCTATTATGCAGAGGTCTGCCCAGATTTTAAAAAGTACGTTATAGAACTGGAAAAGCTGCAGAAAAAAAGCATATATAAAATAATCATGGGCCGCAGCAACCCCTTTAAGGGTTGTAATGTTTAGGACTTTGAAAAAGGGGGAGTATGGGAGGCACAATGCTGTGATTGTATAAAGTGGACAAAGATGTCTTTTTATTCATTCATAGAACTAGAACCTGAAGCTGCCCAAAGAAGCTGAATGACAGGAGATTCAGGACAAATAAATGTAAGTGTTTAATTTCATTCACAACCACATAGCTAAACTCTGGAATTTAGTACCACGAGATGTAGTGATGGCCATCAACCCTGCTTGTTTTAAAAAGTGATTAGACACATACATGAAATGTAACATTACCAATGATGAACTATGATGTCTGCATAATATGTCCAGCATCAGAGATAACATACCTAGTAATACAAACTGCTGGAGAACACAAGTGGGAGGGTGCTACTACACTGACCTCCTGCTTGTGGGCTTCCCTCTGGAAACAGAATGCTACACTTGATAACTCCTTGGTATAATCCAGCACAGCTCTTTCTTTCTTACTCTGAATTCCAACTGGATATGAGTTAGTGTGGCTGTTTATGTATTACCTGTGATTGCTCTCTGTACCTGGTTCCAATTTGAAACCTAACAGCTTTATTTTGTATTACCTGGAGTTTCGAGGAAGCCTTCAAAGGCACACTGATATAAAATTTGTGGATGTTGATCAGGCAAAAGGTTACCTGGACATTGACATTCGAACCATAACAGCCAATATAAAATGCTCTCCTGGAAGTATAATATCCAATACAATGGAAACCATTGTATAACAAACCTAAATAAATCAATAATTTTGGTGACAGAGCTTACGTTCATGGATGCTCTTCTGCCAACATAGCAAATACTGAGCATTATCTTTAAATCTACTTTGTTTTCACCAATATTCTCACTGGAAAATATACCTTTTTAAAAAGGGAAGTGTGAAGGAGGGGAAATATGAAAATGAAAAGACAACATTTTTTAAAAACAAAAACAAAACCTTATTCACTATATTACCTGGAACTTCACAAATGTAAGATAGTGTTAAGCTTTGTCTCATTTTCCTATTCACACTTTCAGATTTTCCTTTAAAGATTAAAATAAGCTATTTAAAAGTTTTCACATAATGTTTTCTTTAAATCTTTTTTTTTTTAAGAGGAAGACATCCCATAGAGTCATACAAGTGCAGTCCTCCAAACTGCTCAAAGATCAGGCTATCCAGACACTTAGCTCACATGTACAACTGCATTTCCAAATTTGTAAATATTATTTTGAAAACTTAAGGTTGCCAAACAATGGTTTTAATCAATGGCTTTAGAAATAGAAAACATCAGGGGAGTGGAACATGTGAATGATTTCTCTAAATTATGAAGGGAATTTCAAAAACAATCTACATACTAAGATGAATGGAGCTTGTTCCAAAGTAAGTATGTCTCAAGTACTGATCATGTCAATTTACTATCAACACAATAAAAAATGTTAGAATTAATCAAGAGCTACACAATGTACTTGGAGGTCTACTTTTAATTTTAAAACTTCTTAAAATGTTTGTTAATGCTGGGGTTTTTTTTTTTTAGTGTGCAACTTTAATATTTCCAAGTTCTCAATTTTTCTCTGAGAAGCAAAAGCCATTTTACACACAATTTTCTGTCTACTGAAAGAGGTATATTGTGTCCTTCAGTGAACATAACATTGATATTACAATCTCTTAGTTTATATATCACTACTTAACTTTCAGATTAAAAGTTATTAGATTTGAATGACTAAGAAGACATCATGTCACCTTCCATTCAACATTAGGTGATCACAGAACTTGAGGGGGAAAGGCAAGAGTAAAAAGAAAGGCATGGGTAGTACAATTCCCATCCTCTTCAAAAGATTTGCAATGGCAGAAGGCAATCAAGGCAACAGTATGAGTGGCAAGACCAAACTGTTTTCTAATATCAAAGTGGGTGTAGCTCCCTCCAAATGATTCCTGCCTTACCAACTTTTCAGGTAACTAAATTTGTGACCCAAATTTATATTCATGATACCCTAATTCAAAACATCTAGTTTTTGTCTTCACAACACTGGCAGCTATCACTTTCCTCAATAGTGTACAATCTTTCACTTTCTCTAAAAATTAGACTTTGTCTATCTGTCCCAAGATGGAGAGGACAAGCTTGTAAAGTCACTGGTACTCATTCTCATGATACTACACAGTGCCTGTTTGGAAGAAGACAAAATGAGGGAGCCCTTCTTCTCTATTCAGCTTCTGCTTGAAAAAGCAAGGGAAAAGATGAACTACTACTTTTTACTACTGTGTTTACTGTATAATCGCTTGTCCTTACATAACTGACTTGATTTCCTTCAAAATAAAAGCCATAGTATTATTTTCAAATGTGTATCCCACCTTACATTTAGTTACCGTAAGCCCTTATAAAACCCAGGATTTGTAGGCAATGGGCAGAGAGGAGATGGCGACCTAGCCTCCCCAAACACCCTTTCAGCCTCCCCTCACGGTGTCACTGCACAGAGATGTCTGTATTAATACCAAAGTGAATACTGTTTAACACCCAAAATACCTATCAATCAATCCTAAATATGTATACTCAAAAGTGAGCTACACTCAATTCTGTTATGCTGTGCATAGTTGGACAAACTGTGGCCCATGGGCTGCCTACATCCTACAGGGATTTTTGCCCCATCTGAAATCCCAAGTCCCTGAAGCCCCTCAAAATGTGGATGGGCAAATAATCCAAAATTAGCCAAAAGCCACTCAAGGAGGCCTCCTAAAGTAGCAGATATTCCAAACATGTCCACCCTCACCACCCTAAAAACCCAAAGAATATCAGCCTAAAATGGAAGATAGACTTTGTTTTCAGCTACTTACTGGCCAATTTTGGGGATGAGGACATGGGGAAGAAAATTGGCCTCTGTATCTTTCACAGCTGCCCACTCCTGATGGAAAAGATCACAACTTTAAGGCCTTATGAGTAAAATAGCATATATGAGTATAGGGGCATATTAAAGAACACGCAAAGCTTTATTCAAATTATTGTTAACAACTAAAACCTAGTGAGACCATTAAGTTGTATCTTCAAAAGGTTATGTGTGGCTTCACAACTACACTGAACTGCAGTTCAAAAATAACGTGACTAAAAATAATTTTCCTATGTAAGATATTGTTGCTCTCTTTAAATTTTTATCTTATCCCCCTGTACTTCTTGCATATGTAGTGCTATTCTACTTTGTAGAAAAAACAGTCAACTCCTTTCTCCCCTCAAGTAATCCAGGAACTGCAGTGGACCCTTGGCATCTGCTAGGTTTGGTTCCAGGAGCCCCATGGATACCAAAATCCTTGATGCTCAAGTTCCATTAAGCACAATGGCATAGGAAAACAGTGCCACAATGGCATAGGAAAACAGTGCCTTTTGCTATAAATTGGCAAAAATAACGTTTGCTTTTGGAATGTATATTTTGAATATTTTCAAGCCACAGATAGTCGAATTTGCTAGATGAAGAATCCATGGATAGAGAGGGCCAACTGTATATGAAAAGCACAATCTATTGCATAAAGTAAGGTATAAGATTTGCATTATACACCTTTGCTGCTTGTCGATAAAAGCAAAAATTGTGTGTATGCACTCATACATACATATTACCTGTGTGAGGGGTTTTTGTTGCCTTAAATGAATACTTCCCAATTTTTTATTTGCCATTTGCACAAAATAAATTTTATAGTTAGTGTAGCTGATGAGTCTTAAAAGGCCTCACCCCTAAAAGCTGAAATAATTTTGGACTGTACAAAAAACAAGTAGGGTTGGCAATTTTGAAGCTCATAAAAATCTACAGTTGAGGTTTGCATGTCTGCTGTTGTTCAAAACAGCTTTTCAAGACTTCTTGTAATATTCTCAAATTAAATTACCCAATTTCTTCTTTTGAAGCCATAACAATACTTTATGAGCCAAGTATCTGACTAGCAGTAAAACATGCATTTTGCATGTTTTCCTAAAACTTCATGAGCATTGCCAAAGGACAACCCTTCAAAGCATTCACTATGGCAGGTGGTGCAGTATTTGTTTGTTTTTTTTAATGTAAACTGGTGTGTGTGTGCGTGTACATGCACACACAAAAATCCTAAACATAAATCCAACAACACAAATTTTATTATTTCATTATCATTTTTGCTGGGATCTTATATAAACCTTAAACAGCTCCCAGCCATGCTATTGTAGGATGTGATATCCCTTCCCCAGAGCATTCCAAGGTATACAATTTCCTTGGAAGGGTTTCTATTCTGTTCGTCAGTCTCTCAACCTCACACTTTTCTTGGAACTATAAACTCCCTGGACTGTTTAAGGTGGTATCCTCACTCTAGATCCAATTATCTATTGAACCTTGGGTTTCCAGAGTGAGAACTGGAAAGGGCCTCTCTATTTTAATGCTTAGGTAGAAGAAGGAATTTCAGCAGGTACTGCATGTTTGCTAGTTACATAACCATTAAGATTTACACAAGTCCTCTCCAGTTTTTAGTCTGGAAATCCTGATCTAATCCATTGCTGGGATGTGATGTTCATATACCATTCTATATAGATTCCAGTTAGGTACAGGAGGCTGATTATTCCCAGAATTCCCTAGCACTGAGCCAGAGCAGTTAAAGCGATCTCAAACTGGATTATTTCTGCAGTGTATTTTGGTTACTAGTATTTCCTGAAATTAGTATTAGAGATGTCCTGCCCAACTATACTTATTATAAAACATATTTCCTTTGTTATGATGTCTGAATTGATCAATCAGCAAAACAGTATCAAAAGCCTTAATTCAACTGAGTCTGTAGTTTGTGCTAATGAGGTCTTCTATTCTTTTAATCTATTTTTTAACATTGCTTTGGAACCACGTATGGGCAGGCATGTGATAAACAATTACTAAAAAAAAAATACTAATTTTAAAATATCTGAATTTATAAACCACTGTTGTAATGCAAAGCATATTTTATGTTCTAAAACATTTTTAGTAGCCTTTGTAGCTTAAAATCGGGGTATAAATACTCTAAATAAATAAATAAATGATTTTGTGTGGTTTTGTATTTCAGCCTGTCTTATCTGGACTCTAGATTTACTAACACGTCCTGATTACAGTTTAATAAGTTTGGACAGCGACATAGCAACATGCCAAAAAGTATATGATATCTGAAAAAAAGTTAATTCCAGGCACTAAATATGTCTAGAACTAAAACTTCATATTTTAAGCAATGTTCTTTGTATGAAATTTGTTTGTTACATTTCTAAAACACATTGTCCTCCTACTAAGCACCCAAGGCAATCTACAGTAAAAACTATCATAAAACTATATCATAAGATCAAGAGAAAGAAGTGCAAAAATCATACCATATCATAAAATGTGAGAATATCATTAACATATAAATTGGAAGAATGACACAAAATGTATTAAAAGACTGATAAAATGTAACAGTTTTTTTCTGCCTTTCTAGAGAGAAATAAAAAAGAAAGGGGCATCACACACTCTCAGGAGTCAGTTCTGCAATGGGACTGACATACATGGTACAACTCTAATGGAAGTGGCTCACTCATGTAGCTTATCTACAGCTCACAGATCATACTACAACCCCATGCAAGATTACAAAGAAAAGCCACATCAACAAAATTAGAAGAAAACTTGATTGGAATAAAACTGCACTTACTCCACTCTGAAGGCACTGGTACTTCCTACTTCAGGGATAAAGGAATAAGAACTAGTTCCCTAGCTAAAACTCTACAAACCTCTGAATCTGAGTCTGTAAAGGCATTGATCCTACAGGTATTACTGCACAAAATCCATGAAGAAAAACAAGATGGTTCATATAACATCAAATCAGAAAGCACTCTTTAGTGATACATCAGACAATGCAGCATAGTTGTCAAAAAGAATTTCAATGCTATCAAGAAACAGCAGTTTTATTTAACAGCCATTCAGATTTACTGAATGAGCATTTTATAGCAAGCATTCTGTTAAGTGACCTGGGAACATATGCTGTATAGGGAGAAACAACTAAACAGTATATTGCATACTTGCACTAGCTGATTCAAACCTACCCCACTCTACTCTTTTCAGCATTTACACCTTGTAGAAGACCTGGAACTGACTGAGACCAACACATTGTGATACACATTTAGAAGGTTGACTTGTTATTATTATTTTAATGGGAAAAATTATATATATGTGTGTAAATATGCTATGAAACTGGCAAACTGTTTGCATCCTGAAACAAAACATTATGGCTGGCATCCTGTTCCATATTTATGATGATGTAAGCTAGACTTATAATCCTGTAAATTTTGCAATTCACATTTGCGGGTGTTGCACCACTGCAACCATCACAAATGCTCCCCAAAATGCACTTTAAAGGCCACACAAACCAAGAAGTTCTGAAGTGTTGGTGAGCAGGGTGCTAAAACATGATGCATCCAGCCCCCTCCTGCCAGCTAGCCACTGCTCACTTGGACTCCTGGCTGGAAGGGACAGAGGCGTCATCTTTGAGTGCCTCATCAACCCAACAGTGCCTCCGAATTTCTCAGCTGGTGCAGTTGTCTGGCTACTAAAGTGGGTTTGGGGTGGAATGAATCAGGAGGCTACATAATCATAGCTATATCTCCTAGTATATAAATATCATCTGACAAGAGTGTATGATAAAGGTGATTTTATGTGATCCTGGGATGGAACAGATAATGATATCTACATTCAAACTTAATCCTTGTTCCTGATTATTCCATGAAAGCCATGTGTGAAAAGGCATTTCTTTGCATGTCCAACCTCTTGTTTCTAGGACATATAGAAGACAATATATCCAGCTATTCTGGAGATGTATTGGAAATGGGCTACTAGACACTTTCTTCTCTCTTTGGAATACATAGCTGCATCTTCTTAAGTATCCAGATGGGCTGCTGATGAGTGACACAACACATTACATGCATGATTAAGATATTACTTCACTCAACAGTGATCCCTCTGGTTGATTATGGAGGGAACTTGATTATACAGAGGTTAGAAGGTGATAGTCCTGATACTGATTAATATCTGGAGAAAAGAGAGAAGTGGCAAGGCTTTGCATTGTTCAACTATAGGGTGCTTTCTGCAAGTATATGTATGTGTGAATGTATTTACGTATGTGTGTATATAGCTATAGTTGTGTACATGAAAAAATGTGGGGAGGAAACTACACAATGCTCAGATTGAATACTATAGTAATATAAGGTTATTTTAATGTGATGCCTCTTAAAAGGAAGGCTTTTTTGTTCTCTGTTGTTCTGATGCATTTTACTGTTCTAATTCTCTTCTACTGTCCTATATTAATCAAAGCTGTAACCCCTGTTGTCTTTGCACTATTCAGAATGTGCCCCTGGCAAAGAATGAGGGAAAAGTCAACAGGAATTAAGTTTCAGTGCAACTGTTTACTCAACTGTGGCCTGCACTTATTGAAATTTTATCCATGGTTTTGTGTGACTACTGCAGTAATGAATTCAGCATGGCTGTGATTTTCTCACTGATTGTATTCTCACTTCAGCTAAGAAACCTATAGGAAGAAAATAACTGAAATAACTGTCTATTGCATATAGCATCATGCAAATCTTAAAAATGACAAACTACTGTAGATTTATGTTTTATGTGTTTTTCCAGGGAAGAGAAAAAATAGTAAAAATGGTTCCTTGCAAGGCATTTTCAAGTCAGTTTGTTTGTACTGTGCAACAACCTACTGACAAGATCATCATGCTCTCTAAAAAGTCTTTACAACACTCTGAAATGCTTCTTTAAAAGATTTCAGGAATGTTTTCAGCATATCAGAAGAGAAAGGTTTCACTCATATACCTTTGCACCCTTTGAAAGGGAAAATAAAAGGAACTCCTTTCTTCCCTTTAATGATCCATACTAAGGAAAAATTTTAAAAGCACAATTACAATCCTTATTCTTCTTAAGTACAGAATATTACATACAGTCCAAACCTTCCCCAATTCCAATACTACAGATTCATTCAACAGGATTTTCTGTGTTTCAAAAAATCCTTCATTGCTACAGATTGTTGCTAGCTCAATCATAATACGTTTGTTGTAGAAACAAATATTAACATTTTTGTAGTCAAAACTATTGTGTCACCACAAATATAACAAAATCAGGCTGTGATTATTGTACCTTCCTGATGCCTGTATCAAGAAAGAAATTTATATGAGATAAAGTTTTAAATTTGCAGTTTACTTCTACAAAATGCAAACCACACATTAATATACACAAATGTTCATGTGTAACCTTCCAAATATCCATTTGATGGAAAATACCAGTGTTTTTATATGGCCAAAGTGCTTCATTCTGCCCCCTTCCCACTCAAAATAGCTGCAATATAATTTACAGTACCTGTTGTTGCTGAAGATGGGCTAGATCTGCAGCACCAATTTCCACGGAAGGTGTCTCCCCGTTTGATCTCACTTCCCGTAGGCTGCACTCTAGTAAGTGGTTACCAGAACTTGCTCCATTTTGAATGGCCGAACTGTTACTTTTTGTCTCAGTCCCAGATTCTTGCATCATGACTTAAAAACCTGAAATAATTTAGGGAAGAAAGAGAAAATAAGGCAGCTGTTAAAACACTTGCCATATCTTGACATAAAGCTTGCAACAACTGTAAACATTTGTCTTTTCCCTTCTTACAATTTATATTTTCATTAATGGTTCAAGCTAACAGTTTATGTTTATCTGTTACGAGGGCTATATAATTTTAGACGTAAATTCTGTTTCTAAGTGTAGAAGCAATTATGGATAGCTTTTTCTTTTGTAACATAAAAAACACAAATTTAAAGTTTGATAATTGAATTTCTTTAATTGTGTCTGAACACTTTACTTGAACCTTATAAGTCATTCTAGGTAATATACCACAGACAGAAAGCCTCAAAGATACAAAGCCACACAAAGTTCACCATGAAATGATCGTGTCATGGCCGAATCAGGAAAGTAAATTCGTGTCATGGCCGAATCAGGAAAGTAAATTTAAATTACCTACACAAGAGGGCAATTTAAATCAAACTTTATTTTATTCTCCTTTATTTTCAGTGTTAGAATGTCACAGTTACAGTGAAAATGAAGAAATGGCAAACCTCTTCTGTACAAATCTTGTCGTCCCCCCCAAAAAAAAAACCCGTGAAGGAGTCACTGTAAGTTGGAATGACTTGAAGGCACACAAAAACAACCACAACAACAACATGTGAATGAACCACAGTGTTGGCTCCCTCTGTGTGGAGTCATCGCTCTACCCAACTGCTTAGGATGGAAAGGACCACATTACCATACTTCCCACAACACCAGCAAAATGCAAGAAAGGGTCACAATAGAAACAGACCAGCTTTGTCACTAGAGAAGTGCCACCATCATCATTTGACGGTAGAATCCTAATTTCAAGGAAGATGCTGGAGTTTTTCAAGAGGTTCTCTTAAATGGACAGGTTAATACGTTCTTCACAAAAAAGTTACTGGATAATACAACTTTATCTTCCCTAATGCTTCGGCAAAAAGGAAAAACAGTAAGTATGAATAATACAAATAGATGCAGAAGTGAATGTATATTAATGCAAGCAACCCTAGTCCACCATTCAGGATATAAACAAGAAATTGAAGTTGTAGCAGAATAGTTCTGTAAGAGTTATACTACAGAACAAGACAGTGTAACGTGTATCACTGTGTGAGAGACCTTTATAAAGTATAATGTATGTGGGAGACTACATCAGCCAGACTTCATGCATTCCACCCTGAAATTTAGTCATGACAGAGATTGTGAACAAGATATGCTGCAAAGGTTTTTTGGGTTATACACATTTACCTAAGAAACAAATTCCACCCACTCTCTACCAGCAGCAAGTAGAGACTGTGTGATGCCAGGCATACTAGGGCTCAACATAAATGGACCATATGCTACTATGAGTCAAAAGCTCCACCTGCAAGGTGTTATTAGAAGAGTTCAGTGGCACATTGCCATGTGAGTCACTGAACACACTTAAGAAATAAAGTTAGGGCAATGGCCAGTTGTTATGGGTCTCATCCTATAATGGAACTCTAGAAGCAGACACTGATAAGGAATGCCACCTTTTGATCATGCTACATATTATCCTTCTTGTTATCTCATCTATTACAATTACAAGCCAGCTGGGCAACAGGAAGCTCAGGGGATTGCCCCACCTGTGCTAACCAGCATTAGTGTCTGACTAAGACATATGACCTTCATAATGTTTGAGGAAAAGGTGACAGCACCAATAGTTCTCTTTGATGTCTAGTGGCACCTCTGCCATTGGCAGTGGTATACTCTATAAATGTGGGAAGCTGCCACTGCTCAGACCATAAGGCACATTGATATACTCTGGTTACATTCAGAGAGCAATTCTAAACCCTGTTTTCCTTCAGACTGCCAAAGTCAGGCTAAAAGGCCCCTGAAGTGTTGTGGATATAGCAGAGTAAAAATAGCCATAGAAGGTTTGATGCCATTTTAGAGTTTGTATCACCTCAGCAGGAAATGTATTTATCAGCAATGTCACTATTGCATCAAATACATGGGCACCTGATTTTTAAAGTTAATCAAAATGATTTTGATGGGAAATTGAATGAAATTGTTAATTATGTGAACAAAGTGAAACATCCTGAACAACAAATAAAAAGTGGAGAGGCTGGTAGTTTCTTGACTTCAGGATGCTAAAGCTACACAAGGTGTTGAGCCTATTTTGAGAAGACTGTTCAGCATCTTTGATGATGTCTTTACACTTTGGACTCAAACCCAGAGTGGATTTAACATCACTACAGACAGAAAAGCAATGACCTGCAAGAAAATATGACTGAAAGGTAAGAATGAACTGATGCTGAACTATACTGTTTCTGCATATAAATAAATCTGTTGTCAGAGAACATAAGAGAAGAATTGGGCAAAAATAGACAACTTCCCAGTTATCTTTCCAATATTAATTTCTAGCATGAAGTACCCATTTGCAAATATATGTAAAATTTCATGAGCATCCATTTGATGTCTTTTAAGTTTGCTAAAGATTCATATTAGCAAACATGTAAATGCTGGACTGTCAGTACAGATATAAGCAATCTCTTTGAGGAACAAACTGGTGCAAAATTTGTGTCAAAATGAAGCCCTTTATTTTTCACATTTGTGATAGATTTCAAGCTAACAAATAAAATCAGTCTTTATTCCAGGGCTGTTAATTAAGGTTGACCAAGTCAGGCAGAAGTAAATTAACTTGGCTGATCAATTATTTATATGAAGCAGAATAAATGCCTTTAAAGAACTTGGCCCAGACATTTAAGGATGTGTAAATTAAACCAAACACAGACTGTTGTGTTTTACTTCTATGGAGAAGAGAGCTAATGGTAAAATCTGTCTGAAGTAAGTGTTTAAGTGACAAGACCTAGTTGCAAAGTCTCTGTTTCTGGTAAGCACACAATGAAGATAAAAGTACAGACTGTTCACCTGTACCTGGTTCTTCAAGAAGTCATTGTGAACTCACACATAAGGGTCTCACACAGGCACACTGTGAAGTTGAGTTGCTTTTGTTGGGAATTCAACACCCACACCCTCATTGTGTATGCTGAAGGGTGCCTCACTGTTTCCCTCTCATTCTAAAAATGTCACATATGCACCAGGATAAGGAAGAAATATGCGTTTTATGAGTTCACAGGTGATGAACTGAAACACTGTTAGATATGCAGTATTTTGTGGTCTTTTAAGATCACAAAATGGGGGGAAAGCTGGGGGTGGGGGAATAACTACCAGAAACAGGTTCTATGCCATGTAAACACTGGAGAAAAGAGACCAGCCAAGCAAAGTGCCACACTTGTCTGATTATCCATTTGCTAAGGACTGATGAAAGTGTGTGGTTGGCATCATGTTAACATAGGTCAGAAACATATTCCACCAAAAATGCAGCCCAATATATGGATAGAGTGGCTCCAGAGCCTCCTAGAAGAGATAACTGGGGAATGTTCCTCCTTTGGAAGCCCAACTGGCACCAGAACTAATGTCATTAGGTGTCAGGTTAAAACTTGGCTGTTCACCAAGGCCTTTGGGCCCCATTAATTCACTACAAAAACTCTTATAGGTAAACTTTTAATTTAGCAAAATCTGTTTTTAACTCACTATATTGTTTAATATGTTTCTAGCTTGTTTAAATGATCTTACTGATTTTAACCGGTTTTCCCTGTTTTAGTGCTATTTGCAAGCCACCCTGAAATCTCTTGATACAGAATGAGGGATACTTTTTTTTTTTTAAATAGTTTTTACTTCAAGGGCCAAGATAACAATGTCCATAGCCCACTTTGCAAAGTGCTATGAAGAAACAGACAACCTATTCTTCAGTCAAGTACACTGTAATATTACAGACTGAGTATCCTTTATGCAAAATCTTTGGAAACTAGAAGTGTTTCATATTTAGATTTGTTTGTATTTTGAAATATCTGTATTTGCATATACATAACGAGATATTCTAAGGCTGGAGAGACACTGAAGATTTGTGAAATGGTGAGAAGCATGGATTCCATTTCACAAATCCTTGTGTCTCTGCAGCTGTCTCTCTCTCCAGCCTTACAAGTATATTACAGGTATGTACTACTCTACTTATGCTGTAGCTCACAATTTTTTTCATTGTGGAATACTTTGGATTTTGAAATTCTACATAAGGGATACTCAACCTGCAACACTCAGCAGACATCTAAAGAATGTAGCAATACTTCAAACAGAATAGAAGAATTCAACACGAAAGTCAGAAAGATTATGTCCCGACCATAACATCACAAGACAACATTTGAGAGAAAGGAGATCTTAAGGCAGTGAACCATTCCCCCCCCCCCATTTTTTAAAAAGTTAAATGGGACGAGTAAGGCACAAGGAATATAAGTGGGTAATAACTTGCTGAAGGGATAAAATCTTGAATATATGAAATTGAAGCTTTAAACTCTTCTGATGATTTTCAGTTGTTGTGGGGCTCTGATGTGAAGGCAATGTTTTTGAGCACTCCAAAGAGTATATACTTGAGGGTCTTGACAATACACCCCACTGTGAAGTGGAATGCTTGCAGTCAGCATTAGATATGGTTAAGGCTACTGAAAGAGGATGATCCTTTCCAAATCCAACTAGGATGCACACCAAAGAACAGATCTCTACAACTATTCAAAAAGTCTGTTGAAATCACTCTCTCTCTTCCAGTCAAAGTGGGATAGGAACTAGTGTTGCAGGATGTAAAATCTCAAGGAATGAGGCATAACTGCTCTTGTCATAACCATATGACACTGCATTAGAGAAGAAGTGGCCAACCACACCTCTTGCACAGATCAAACTAGCCATTCTATCTAATAGGAGGAATGTCCCAGTCTGTAGCAAATCTGTTGGAATCTGATGGACAGAGTTGAGTGAGCAGCAAATTCTCCAGATTGATAAAAGACTCAGGTCCACCAAAAAGCCAGAATGAGATTTGAACTATGTCATAGTTAACATCTTGAAGAAGTGCCAAAGAACAAATACTTTGTACATAAAAAAGATGGTGACATTTCTTATTTTTCAGAATTTCTCCCATCTCCCATTTTACAGATGGGACCATGTAAAACATAAAACACTGATTTTTCATATGCACTGTGATCTTGTGATATCTTTGAGACTAACTGAAAGAAAGAACCAAGATCCCTTTGCATACTGATTTCCAGACTAACATGGCTATGGCTTTGAATTTTCATATATATTTTAACTTTTTCTGAAAAAAATGTATAAACAAAAACATTTTTGTACAAAACCTAGTGCTTTGACCATAAAGTGATTATTTTGCACAGTGAATTCTGCACAATTTTATGCCCCAAAATATTGTCTTTTGTACAACTGACACTGAAGTCTCATGATATGTCCAAAGCACACCAGCAGTCATCTTTCCTTCTAGTGAGAGTTCAGGCTTGACTTGCTTTAAAACACATTCATTTATTTGAAGAGCTGCCCAGACATAAAAAAAACCTAAGGTTCACCCAAAGGTTTAAAGATAAGAAATTGACACATAAATAAAGTAACTCCAACTAATGGGAGTAAAATTCAAAGATATAGCCGTGTTAGTCTGTACATTTTTAAGGCATTAGCAAGAGGTGTTCCTGATTTGATTAACTGCTTCATTTATCTTTCTCTTTTGGTGGTTATAGAACATTCATATTGGCTTTCCAGGATTTTGCAAACATATCTTTATCATTATGCTCCACTATGGGTCTTTCCTGAATAAGCATTAAGTTATTTCAATATATGAGATGTGTACTTTCCTACAAAAGTTCCTCCAACTGATTCATTGTCATTTCAAAATAAGTTTTAAAATGTATGTGAATTAATGAAAGCTAGAGTTCTATGAACAGGTGATCTGGTTCCATTACATAAAACATTCTGAATACATGTTCTCCATGAGTGCAACGTCCATGTGTAAGTCGCAAAAGCTCACTGAACCACCTTATTCATAAGGATAACTTTATTAGTGAAAACAAACCAGATTATTTTTCAGTTTTACTCTCATTCAGATGGACTGAAAAAAGCTTTCAGCGAGTAACTTCTGACGTCACAGGAATTCCAGTGCATTTCAAGATATTTAAAAGGACAGAGGGGTTTAAAAAAATGCAACCCATAAAATGTTTGTATCCGTAAAAAAATTACCACCACAATCATTTACAACTGGAAAGGGGCCAATTGTTGTCTACCTGCCCAAATTAGGAAGCAAATATAAATCCTGAAAGAAAATAGCTGTTTTTATTCATAGAAAGACCTAGTATTAATGTGGCTCTGTACTCCAACAACAAAACAACCTCCTCTGAGGAATATGTCTTCCAGTGAAGGGTTATTCTTTTTGCCAACCAACCTACATACAAACACAGCATGTCATCTGGATGCTAAAGTAGTAATGGCAAGAGAATGTCTCAAACTTTTTTAAAAAAATTGTTACTGTATGCAGTTGTTACAGTGGGGAAGGTCTATATATTATTCTTCATAGGGAGCAAACATACTTTAGGTCTTTGGTTAGCAGATATTCCTCCATTTCTTTGAGAAAGAACAACAACAACACTTCCTCCCTTGATATTTCACACAATATGGAAACAAAGTTCAAATAGGGTATTAACAAGTGGGAAGGGGCATATTGTTCAGGCTACGATGCCATATAATGTTCATGTAGTTCTGTGTGAGTTTTACAACAAAATATGATATGGAACTACTAAAATATCCCTAAGATAAAAAGATAAAATAGATTTCTGTTGTTAACTCGATGGTGTGGATGCAGTTTTTCACAATTACCATCTATTCTATGTCAATTTCTTTTATGTTTTAGGATTCCAGAAAGCCTTAGAGGGTTCAATGGTTGGAAATGCCAGTGATCCTGTCGAGGCTCTGGTTAATACTTGGAACAGCGATCTTGCCAGGGCTATCAACACAATCGCTCCCAAGTGCCCTTGCCGCACCACTTCAAATCGTAAGCCATGGTATACACCTGAGCTTAGGAAGATGAAGTGGGCTGGACAACGGCTAGAGTGCAGGTGGCGGAAAACCCGGCTCTTATCTGACAGAACTCGCCATAGGAATTTTCTTTATTCCTATCGGGAGGCAATACATGCAGCGAAGAGAGCTTTCTCCTCTGCACGTATTGCGTCTGCAGAGTCTCGTCCAGCAGAGCTGTTTAGGGTGGTGAGGGAGATGACGCAGGTTCCCCCTGCGCCAAATCCCTTGCTTAACCCGTCGACAGCCTGCTGTGACGCATTTAATAACTTCTTTGCAGATAAAATCTCTCAGATAAGAGCCGACTTAGATGCCACCATTGAAACAGAGTCGATAGGCGAGGCGTCCAGCGACTCCGCCGATGTTGTTATACTGGATCGGCTTCAATCTGTGAGTACCGAGGACGTGGACAAGCTGCTTGGTATGGTGAGGAAGACAACCTGTCCCCTCGACCCTTGCCCATCATGGCTGGCCGTCCGGGGGGGGAAGCATTGAGAAGTTTCCTTACGGATATTATCAATGCATCCTTTAGGGAAGGACATTTACCATCTTGCCTTAAGGAAGCGGCTGTTAGGCCGCTCCTGAAAAAACCTTCCCTAGACCCCCTGGATATGAAGAACTATAGGCCTGTATCTTTGTTGCCATTCTTGAGCAAGGTGATCGAGAGGTCGGTTGCTCTTCAGCTCCAGGCAGTCTTGGAGGAAACCGATTATCTAGACCCATTTCAAACCGGCTTCAGGACAGGCTTTGGGGTTGAGACTGCCATGGTTGCCTTGACCGACGATCTGCGTCTGAGCATCGACAGGGGTAGTGTGACCCTGTTGGTGCTCCTAGACCTCTCAGCGGCTTTCGATACAATAGATCACGGCATCCTCTTGGGCCGCCTGAGAAGGTTAGGTATCGGGGGCACTGCTTTGCAGTGGTTCTGGTCCTTCCTCTCGGGTCGGTCCCAGAGGGTGCTGCTCGGGGACTGTAGCTCCAGTAAGAGGAACCTCACTTGTGGGGTCCCTCAGGGAGCTATTTTGTCCCCAACATTATTTAACATCTACATGAAACCGCTGGGTGAGATAATACGGATTTATGGTGCTGGGTGCTATCAGTACGCTGATGACACCCAAATCTATTTCTCCGTGTCTCGTTCGTCGGCCTCGAATTCCAATGACATCTCTTCTCTCAATGAATGTCTTGGGGTGGTAATGGGCTGGATGAGGAAAAACAGATTGAAGTTGAATCCAGACAAGACGGAGGTGCTCATGGTCTCGGCCCCGAAACCAAGAATCGGGTTGCAACCTCCAGTCCTGGATGGGGTCACACTCTCCTCCAGTGACTGTGTTCGCAGTCTGGGGGTGCTCCTTGACTCGTCGCTCCTGATGACAAATCAGGTTAACGCGACGGTCAAGAGCGCCTGTTATCAGCTTCGGCTGATACGCCAGCTGCGAACTTTTCTGGAAGTAGGGGACCTTGAGACTGTTGTGCACGCGCTGGTAACCTCACGCCTTGACTTCTGCAATGCTCTCTACATGGGGCTACCCTTGTGCCTGGTTCGGAAATTACAGCTGGTACAGAACATGGCAGCCAGGCTTATTTCGGGAACATCTCGGAGGGACCACATTACTCCAGTTCTGAGGTCCCTCCACTGGCTGCCTATCAGCTTCCGGGCCAGGTACAAGGTGTTGGTTATTACCTTTAAAGCCCTAAATGGCTTGGGTCCAAGCTATCTCAGGGACCGCCTCCTCCCATACAATCCTCCCCGCGCTCTCCGGTCCTCTGGGAGGAATTTGCTGCAACCCCAAAAATCGAGACTTGCGGCTACCTCCCGGGGGGCCTTTTCAGTTGTTGCCCCTAGACTCTGGAACGACCTGCCGGATGATATCCGTCAGTTAACATCACTTGACAGCTTCAAAAAAGCTGTCAAGACGGATCTCTTCCGGCAGCCCTTTCCAGACTAATTACCCAGCCTTGGGTATAAATAACCCTCCCCAGTTATCCTTACGTGGCCCTATCATTGATGGTAGGATATTCTGGCTGGCCACATACTCTGGGTTTATATTGTATTTTAATGAGTATTGTTATTATTTGTCATTTTAAAAATCATTGATTTAATACTGTTTTAAGGGGGGGAGGGGGTTTGTTGTATATATCTGTGTTTTATGGATCTGTATATGTTTTTAAATTGTAAGCCGCCCAGATTGGTATTCCAGAGGGCGGGGTATAAATAAATTTTATTATTATTATAGGATGGTATGAGAACCTCCCATAAATATCTTCAAATCCAGAACATATATTCAGGGTAACTGTGTTGGCCATGCATCAAAATACAAAAAAAATCCACAAATCCATCAGGTTCCTGATGGTGTCATTTGGGAACAGTTATTCGACCAAGAGGGAGCTCAAATCGGGCGTCCCTCAAGGTGTGATTCTGTCCCCAATGCTATTCAACATTTACACAAAGCCACTGGGTGAGATCATCCAGAGACATGGGTGAGGTGTTTTCAGTATGCTGACGACACCCAAATATATTTCTCTATGTCTCAAACTGATGCAGTGACTAAGGGTAGCATCTCTCTGAATGCCTGTCTTGGTGCAGTAATGGACTGGATGAGGGAAAACTGACTCAAGCTGAATCCAGGTAAGACGGAGGTACTTGTCATAGGAAACCCAAACACAGGAATGGAGTTATGTCAGCCAGTTCTGGATGGAGTCACACTTCCCTTGAAGGACTCTGTCTGCAGCTTAGGCATGATCCTTGACTCGTCGCTTCACTCAACAGTTCAGGTGGATGCAACAATCAGGATCTCCTGTTACCAGCTTTGGCTACGCCAGCTGCACCCCTTCCTGGGGCAGGGAGAGCTTGAAACAGTAATACATGCACTGGTAACCTCTCGATTAGACTTCTGTAATGTGCTCTACATGGGGCTACCCTTGCGCTAAGTTCGGAAACTTCAGCTTGTACAAAATATGGCAGCCAGGTTGATTACAGGTACTTCTTGTAATGATCATATAACACCGGTCCTGATGTCCTTTCACTGGCTGCCAATTAGTTTCCAGGCAAGGTACAAGGTGTTAGTTATTACCTTTAAAGTCCTACATGGCTTGGGAACAGAATACTTAACATTAATGCTTTTGTTGGGCCAACTAGAAAAGCTTCACTGGCTTCTTCATCAGGCAAAGATATTTTTAAAAAACAATTAAAAGAGGACCATCTTAACTGAAAACAGAAGTAACTTCTGAGACAAAATGTAGGTCTGTGACTCTAACCTCATCACTTTTATTCTCCTGTATTATTTTTAACATCTTTGTCTGATGAAATCATTTTTAAAAATAAAAATAAATGGAGGTTCTGGGAAAGACAAATATGACTCTGGGGGCTGCATTAAGTTAGTAGGCTGCACCCCCTCACACACTCTACTTGAACTAGCTGTCAGCCAAATTATGTTGATGCCAGTGATGTATATTATGAATATACCACTTTGAATTGTTGCTATTGCTGTTTTTGTCATGTTATGCAAACTTTATAAGTTTTAATGCAAAAAATCAATAAAATAAACAAAACAAATGTATAAAAGAGCAATACACATTCATGTGTGCACATTCACCTAGAAATATATCCCAGTTAAAATTTGGAATTGGAATTTCTTCATCTCCTGCTTCTTTGATGGCATATAGAACCAAATTTTCCCTTCTTTTATAAGATTTTAATGTATTAACATGAACCAATTTACAACCAATTTCACTCCCCAAGTCCACTATATAATTTACATTGTTGATCCTTTCAGATATCAGAACCAGACCAGTCCATGCATACTGCAACAAGCTGAAGAATCAAAACTTCATCTCCAGGGGGGGAAATTCTATTTCTCGCTTTTTTATCATGCCAAGTCTTTTGTTTACTTTGAGCTGACTTTAAATTTTCTCCTACATGCCGTAATGCTTCCCTTAAAGATGTCATCAAGTTCTTTATATAGGTCACTACATTTTTGGGCTCTTTTCCATCCAGATTCTCCAACTCATATCAAATAAGGTCTAAAGGTCCTCTTACCTGGCAACCAAACATTACTTCAAATGGACTAAAACCAAAGCTTTCTTGCGGTTCTTCTCGATAAGCAAACAACAGATGCTGAAGCTTGCTGCCCCAATTGTTTTTATTTTCAGCTATATATGTCTTAATCATCCTGACCAAAGTTCTGTTAAATCTCTCCACAAGCCCATTATGTTTGATTCCACAGACTTCCCATAGTTTCTGCATTATCTTGGAAGTGAAAGAACTCCCTAAATCTGAAACTATTTCACTTAGGAATCCTAATCTCAAAAAAAAAAAAAAAAATACTAAAGTGGTCGCTACAGTAGTTGTTTCCATGTTTCGTAAAGCTACTGCTTCTGGATACCTGGTAGCATAATCTACTATAGTAAGTATATACCTGTTTCCTCTCTGAGTCACTTGTGGTAACAGTCCTATTATGTCCGACCCTACTCTCTGAAACAGCTGTGATATCACGGACATGGAACAGAGCTTGGCTCTAGTTTTGACTTTGACTTTGCCCATTTTCTGGCAAGTGTCACAAGTCTTACAAACATGTTTGATACCTTTTCCCTTCTTTGGCCAATAGAAATTCAGAGATATCCTTAGGGTAGTTCTCTTTATTCGTAAATTACCTCCAAATGAGCTTGCATGGGCCAATTTTAATATCTTAGTTCTATATTTTAGGGGACAAACATTTGTCTATGGATCTCTTTCTGAGTACTATGTTTGTACTTCAAGGTTTCTCTGTATAGTTTATGCTGCATGATCCTGAATCTGAGGATGTTCCTCACTTACTCTAAGTCTTTTTCCTCAGCTAGATCAAACAAAGGTTTTAAACTTTTATCATCCTTTTGTTCCTGACTAAATTTTGTGATCTCTTTGGTATTGATCACCTCAGTCACTTCTCCTTCATATGTATCAGTAATATTAACATCATTCTTCATAACTATTTTTTTTCCTTTTTGTGTATTAGATTAGGCTTGTTCAGAGGAACTTTTATTTTCTAGTAATAACTAAGGCATACTTAAGGTATTTATCTAAATCATTTCCAATAAGACAGGGTACTGGAATATCATTGTGGACTGCTAACTTCCACTGTATCTTATGGTGATGTTTAACTAGGCTATTGGAACTGAAAACTCAGGTCTCCTAAACCCTTTAAAACCATGGTCTCACCTGGGCACATGTATTGGGGCTCTATTAAGTGTGGTTTAATTATACGCACTTCTGCTCCCGAGTCTCTATAACCCCAAATACAAGTATCATTCATTTGTATCACTTCTTTGTGCTACTCTGAGCTAAGTTCCTGAGGTGCAGTTGATACTATTATGTAAATTCTTGGTAACTGTCAACTTGCAGAGTCAGCCACTCTCTCAACCGTTGTTTCCATGGCAACTGCAGGCTCAGAACTCTTTTTGTGGCAACATTCTTTCTCTGCAGGCTTAACTGATTTTACATAATATGCTGCTTTGATACTTGACTTTTTTTCTCTGTTATGTAACTTTGGACAATTATATTTCAAATGTCCTTGTTTACCACACTTATAACATGTTTTATAACTCATATCTGGGTGACTTTCTCTAGTCCAGTTACTTCTATTTTTTCCCCCTCAGAATCACACTCTCTCAACCCAAAACTTTTCCTTTCAGCCTCATTTGTTCATCCTTGTTGCCAGGGCTTAAAACTTCTCCCATCACCAAATCAATCCTTTGAAGCTTGCCAGTTCTTATCATTCTTTTTGGCATTCCCCTGAGATTTTACCTCAGGTTTCAACATTTTCCTGGCCCTTTCTTCTCTTATTAAAACTAATTTGTCCATCATCTTGGCTGCCACACATGAGGCCTCCGATCTTGTACCAACCATTTATATTCTGGAGGGATGATATTGTAAAATTGCTCCAATCCAAATAAATTCTGTAATTCCTCTTTTGATCCCACTTTCGATCCCTCTATCCAACTCTTTGATAGTCCAATCGACATCCTAGCTGAGCATATGTTTCATCCCCTTTACTTTTTAAACCTCAAAATTCCCTTCAATGGTGTTCTGGGGTCAATCCAAATCTCTGTTTTACCATCTCTTTAAACAAATTATAGTCCTGTGCCTCTTCTGCCCTCATTTCAGCATATATTTTGGATAATCCTCCACAAATTTGTGATCTTAAATAACTCATTCTTTCCTCATCCTTTATCTTCAATTCTTCACAAGTTCTCTCAAAGTTTGTGAAGAAGGAGTCAATGTTATCTCCTTTATAATATCATGGGAGTATCTTCATGTCAATTTGAGGCAACCTATTTACCTCAGTTACAGTTTGTATTTGAGATACTGGCACTTTCATTTGCCTCAATCTCAATTGATGATCCATTTTTTCCTTCTCAAATTCCTTCGCTCTTAAAATTCACTCGTTTTCAATCTCTGCTTGCTTTAATGCTTGTTTTTCTTTTTCCAGTTTAGCTTGTCTTAACCTTATTCTTCCCTTTTCAAGCTCTTTTTCTATTTCTTTTTCTCTTAAAAGCCTTTCATTTTTAAGTCTGGCTAATTCCATTCTCTCTTTTATTTTCCAAATATCCACACTCTCTCGACATTCAGATACTGAGGTGTCCAAACTCGCTACCAATTCTTCTCCCACCATTTTTGTTTCTGTACCAGTGGTTTTTACTTTCTTAGGAGGCATTTTGTAGTATTTCCTTACTATTACCCAAAACTTTTACCTCAGGAAATACTCTTAACTACGTTTTAATCAGTTGTTTACTAAGGTAACACTTGGATCTTAATGGCAAACCAATGATTTCCTACTTTACTCCAAATTTTTACCTCAGAAATCACTTTTCTAAGATATTTTCTCAATGTGCTCTGGCCTGGGTACTTTTTCAGATATAGAGTGCCTTTACCCACTCTCACTCTGTTACTTTATCTTTTTTTCACAGCCCCCTACAATTACCTCAGCAAATTACCTCAGGGACTGGTACCAACACTTTTTCCAGCGTGCCAGTTTCCAAGTAATCTCCTACAAATTACCCTTGACAATTACCTCAGAGATCACTCCTACTGTCATTAACGACTTTACTTTAACCTCAAACTTCTGAACTTCTCTCTTTGAAGTTCAGAATAAATTTTGGGATTTTGGTAACTCGAACTCAGAACCCTCTCACACCAATGTTTAAGCATCCTTTCCAGCACACTTCCAGCCACTGGATTTCTTCCTACCCCAGCCTCTAAAACATTTTTAGCCACTGGATATTTTCATATTCTGATGCTTGCCACTAATTTATGTCATATGCACTTTCTCTTTTCTTTCATTTGTGGCCACACCATGGACCCTTTTTGTCCCACAGATGCCAACAACCTATGCAAAGAGCCACTCCTTCACCAACCTTCTCTTCTAAAACTCTTTGGTATAACCTATCTTGTATAAGGTTTAGTAGTGTGGATATTCATTCACACTTTAGACAACTGTTCCATAATGTAACAACAATACATTATTTACAATACAAGTAACACGGTTTCACTTGGTCTTGTTGCACTTGTTATAAATAGTTACAGTTACAAATAATAATACTCTAAAACATTCCTTTCCTTGGAACACTTTCAATTACTCCCACAGGACACTCTTAGCCCTTCTTTGGGTACCTTTACCACCATTACTTAACCAGCCTCTCAGGCTATCAATACCCCCCAGGATATTCTCTTTATTCTCCCTTACTTGGAGTTTAGTATAGGTATTAGGCCCCTCTCTTCTGGACCTTAACCCTCTTCCACTCTGGAACCTTCTCCATCAGACCCTCACTGTCTGGAATCCAAACCCTATCTGACTTCGAACGGAATTTCCCCCTTAGAGCCCAACATTCTATTGGCTGTTGTCAGCTCAGTCCTGATTGGTTGTCACCAGGGCTGGCTCTAACCTGCCTTCTCTCCACAATTATCACAAACATTGCGTTTATCCTGTCATTATCCTGTCAATGAAGTGGAATTCTGTTGTTTTTCAATAATGGAAACTTCTGTTAATGAAAAATGACAGGACAATTTCACTTCACTCATAGGAAAATGACAGGATAAGCACGACACCGTATAATCATCTTTTACGTGATCGCAGACACTTCCTTTTCATTGACGGGATGAGGACCAGATAAGTGCCCTGTCATCTGATAATCTTTGGTGGTAAGGATGGGAAAAAGTCGTCCTTTTCTCAATTTAATAAAACCCTTATAAGAACTGCATGAATGCTCCTATCCTAGCATTTATCTCTGCCCCTTCTACTAGTGACCCCAATCTGATATGAAAAAGATTGTATCTGTGCCCTCACTATATAGCAACCAGTTGTGAGAATTTTTATGGCCTTTTACATTATATTTCAGTGAGTCAAGTTGGGGCCAGCTTCTGCCACATCATAGATGAACATGTACATTTTAAGTAATGAAACCATATCACCTATTCATAGAACAGTAGCTTTCATTAATTCACATATATTTTAAAACTTATTTTGAAATGACAATGAATCAGTTGGAGGAACTTTTGTAGGAAAACACACATAATCTCACATATTGAAATAACTTCATGCTTATTCAGGAAAGATTCATAGTGGAGCATAATGGAGTATTTAGTGGAGCATAATGATAAAGATATGTTTGCAAAATCCTGGAAAGCCAATATGAATGTTCTATAACCACCAAGAGAGAAGGACAGGTTGCTCACCTGTAACAGTATTTCTTTGAGTGGTCTTCTGCGAATTCACACAAATGAGTATTGTCTGCACATGTGCAGCAACTTCGGAATCTTCTGGAATCACTAGGCAGACTTTAAAGTTGCAACTTTTCACTGGGCTGGATTTAAGTTGCAACTTTTGGGCGGTAGCACCGCCCATCCCTATAAAGGCCCTCTAACGGTACCGCTCTCTTCAGTTCCAGAAGTTCGCCTCCAGCTGCGGAGTATACAGAGAAATCATGAATAGGACACGAACAAGGGGAGGATGGGCGAGATTTCTTTGAATTTGCAGAAGACCACTTGAAAAAATACTGTTACAGGTAAGCAACCTGTCCTCCTTCTTTGTGGTCTCTGCGAATCACACAAATGGGTAAGACTGACAAGCTTTGGTCCCTGGAGGAGGGAGTGTCCTGCCACAAATACAGTTAACATCCTATACAACGTAATAAATCAGAATAAGGGAATGCACATCACTCACTGAGCCCAATATGATGGTAGGCGTTGTCATCTCAGTGCAGTCCCAACAGCAACACTGCCCTTCCAAAGGCTGCCTCACGTCTGGCTTTCGAGTCCAACCTGTAGTGCTTGACAAAGGTCAAGGGTTGAGACCAGACCGCAGCCTTGCAGACATCCTCCAGTGGCACCCCAGACAAGAAAGCAGATGATGCAGCTACCACCCAAGTTGAGTGAGCTCGCACCCCGGCCGGAGGGTCCTTCCCCGCGAGCTCATAGCAGAGGTGGATGGTGCTGGTCACCCATTTGGAAAACCTCTGTGGGGAGACAGGCAAACCCTTCTTGGCTTCTCCATTGCAAACAAAGAGACGTTCAGATCGTCTCGAGTCCGAGGTTCTGTTCACATAGAACGCTAGGACCCAACCAACATCTAGAAGGTGGAGTCGTCTCTCCTCATCAGTGGTTGGACTTGGGGCCAGAGTGGGAAGCACAATGTCCTGGTTTAGGTGGAAAGCTGAAACCACCTTGGGCAGAAAGGTGATGTCTGGTCTGAGCACAACTTTGTCTTTATGAAAGCACAAAAATGGTTGGTCCACTTTAAGAGCGCAGAGGTCACTAACCCATCGGGCCGATGTGATGGCCACTAGGAAGGCTGTTTTCCACGATAAAAGCCTCAGGTCAGTCATAGCCATATGCTCAAATGGCACCGAAGAAAGTTAGGAGCACGATGTCGAGGCTCCAGCCCGGCATTGGTACCGAGACAGGTGGGTGCAGATTTGCCACCCCCTTGAGGAAGGCTTTCACAAGGGGTTCCTTGGAGAAAAGAGTGTCTGTCCCGAAACTGGTAGTGAGAGCAGATAGCCGACAAGTAGCACTTGATGGACTGAAGGCTAAGGCCAGCATCGACCAGAGACATGAGAAACTCTAGGACCATCGGTACTGAGGCTTGAGATGGATGCAAGTTCTTTGCTTCCAAGAACTCTTGGAACCTAGCCCACTTGAGAGCGTAAGATCTTTGTGTTGAGAGCTTTAGGGAGGCCTTAATAACTGTCCTTATGGTGGGTGGCAGGCTGTCCAGGGTAGAATACTCCATGCCACTAGAGGAAGATTGTCCATATCGGGATGGAGAACTTGGCCGTTGTGAATCGAGAGCAGGCCCGGGCAAGGCTCGACATAGAAACCTCCTCCTGGATAGGCTCAAGAGTGGAGCAAACCAGGGCTGCCTCGGCCACCATGGGATGACGAGAATGACGTTGGCCTGATCCATCCTGATCTTGGCGACCACTCTTGTAATAACAGGGAAAGGTGGAAACATGTAGAGCAGACCCGTGGACCACTGGAGCATGAAGGCATCCCCTAGGGATCCCGGTGCTCTGAATCTCAGGTTGTCCACAGGTCCGGAATAGATGGTCGGTGGTCTCGGTATGGAGGCGCCACTCATGGCACGAGCCCACGGTCCTGCTGAACTGATCTGCCAGCTCGTTCTCCTCCCCAGCCAGATGAATTGCTTGGAGGGTAATGTTCCTTTGAATACACCAGTTCCAAGTCTGAAGTGTGGCTTGAAGAAGGGGTGGTAATCTTGTACCCCCTTGTTTGTTGATATAGTACATCACAGTGGTATTGTCCGTTGACAACAACAACACCTTGGATCGGAGCTGGGGCTCGAAGGCTCGAAGGGCCTTCTCCACGGCCAACATCTCGAGCTTGTTGATGTGGAGCTGTCTCTCCTCGAGGTTCCAGTGGTCTCTGATGGTTAAGCTGTTGATATGTGCCATCCCTCCATCGACACATCCGTTGTCAGAGAGATCTGTGGCTGCCGAGGCACAAATGGCATACCAGAGCACACATTGGCGGGATCAAGCCACCAACGCAGGGACCAGGAGACTGACCTCGGTACCGTGAACCACAGAGACGGAGGGTCGTGAGTGGGATCGAAGACCGACAGGAACCAAGACTGAAGAGATGTGAAGTGGAGGCGAGCTTGGGGAGTGACAAAGGTCATGGAAGCCATGTAGCCCAGGGCCACCTACACAGAGTGGGCCATGACTCGTCTCCTGGCTAGGCAGACTTTGACCGCTTTGCTTTAGGGCCTGGAAGCGGTCTTCAGGGAGGTAAGCCATCAAGATGGTTGAATCCAGAGTAGCCCCGATGAATCTGCAGGTCTTGCATGGAATGAGGTTTGGACTTGTCGAGGTTGACCCTAAGTCCCAGGGACCTCAAGAGGCTTAGAGTATAGTTGATGTCCCTTGACAGGTGCTCTCAGGACAGAGCCACAAGAAGCCAGTCGTCGAGGTATGGAAAGACCGAGATAGCCTGCTGGTGTAGAAAGGTGATGACAGGGGGCATGCACTTTGTGAAGACCCTCGGAGTGGTGGAGAGACCGAAGGGTAACACTCTGTACTGGAAGGCTTGACTGTCCACTGCGAAGGCCAAGAATCTTCTGTGGTCCTCTTGAATCCCAATATGAAAATAGGTGTCTTTGAGATTGAGGGTCGCCATCCAGTGATCCTCCTGCAGTAATGGTAAGATAGATGCCAAAGTTACCATATGGAAGCGTGTGTAAACCATGCATTTGTTAAGCTCCCGGAGGTCCAGAATAGGCCTAAGACCCGAATCCTTCTTTGGGACTATGAAGTATTGGGAGAAGAAACAGGTACCATAACAAACAGGGTCAACGGGCTCTATAGCGCCCTTGTCCAACAATGCACGCACTTCGTCGAGTAGGGGGTTTTGGGGGGATGGGTGGAGACAAAAGCTCCGGTAGCAGGAGCTCGGAAAACTCAAGGGCATGGCCATTGGCAACAATGGAGAGTACCCAGGAGTCAGATGTAATCTGAGACGAAATGCTGATAAAGGGTCTCAGTCTATCTCCAAACAAAAAGGGACCGACGGAGTATGCTGCAGCCCATCATAAGGCTTTCCTAGGGCGATCCCCATCTTTCTTCCGGAATTGCCTGAACCTGGACTGTGGTGGAGGCCGCCGGCCAGAAGAAGAGGAGGACTGCAAAGGATGCCTCTGCCTTGGTGGTTCGGTATGGTAGGGCCTGTCAGAATAGTACTGCCTCTGCTGTGGCTGGGGATACCAGGGATGCTAACCTGCAAAGAGATGGCGTTGTTGTTGATGATATGACACTGAAGACATCCCGTGCTTCCTGGCCGCAGTCTTCATCTTGTACTTGAAGTTAAGTTTTTCATCCGTGCCTTTATTAAAAAGGCCGGAATCATCAAAAGGCATGTCTTCAATCATTGCCTTTGCAGTGGTGGTCAGGTTGGATGATCACAGCTATGCAAAATGCCGGAGGGCTATCAAGCCCGAGATGAGCTTGGCGGAGCAATCAGCCGCATGACGGGCTGACACAATTTGCTGATTGCCGATCATGTGTGCCTCTGATTGAAGAGCCACCGCGAGTGCCTTTTTATCATCAGGTAAGTCGTCCAAAAGTGGGAGCAATCATTCCATAATATGCTGTTGATACGCTCCCATAAAGGCAGCGTAATTCGCAGTTTTCATATTGAGGACAGCTGCAGCATAAGACTTCTTTGCTAAGCCATCAATCTTCTTCCCATCTTTGTTGACTGGGTAAGGAGCCTTCGAGACAGAACCTATTTGAGCACCCTCAACAATAGCGGAGTTCGGCTTGGGATGCTCAAACAACTAGGACGCTTGAGATGGGGCGATCCTGTATAGGTTCTCTATCTTCCTGGAGGTAGAGGAGATTGAGGCTGGCGAAACCCAGGAGCGCACCACAATATCTTGAAGGGAAGGTAGAAATCCTATGGCCGGAGGTGTGGGAACTCTACCATGCACTCTGCGCTCAATGTTGTCCTTGGGCTCCTTGTCAGAGCGCACAACCTCAACGTCAAGGGCCTGAGCCATCCGGACAATGTGCTCCCTAAAGAAGGTGATATCGTCTGTAGGAGAAGCTGGAAGATGTTCCACCAGCACACTGGACTCCTGCAACGAGACCGGAGAGGTCGACTGCGAGGAACGAGAGACAGACCTCACCGAGATTGGAGAAGAGGACCGGGACTGCGGTGAGTGAGAATGAGACCGATGCCTCCTATGAGAAGAAGATCTTCGGTCCCGTGGGCAGCTGTGGCACTGTGCCTGAGTTGACGGCGATCACTTTTCTTAGACTCGAGTCTGAGAATGAGTGGTAGCTTGGCGGGCTTGGTATGTCTTTGGATCCACCTCGACGAGGAAACGGCCCGTTAGGGAATCGTACACCATATCAGGGTTGTCCTCAAAGAACTTGGTTGTTTTGGGGTCAAGGTGTTCCTCCTCTGCCTTGGCGCCCAAAGTGGCAAGATCTTGGTGCAGGCTGGTTGTTTCTTGGATGAGAACGGTAATCTCGTCTATAATGTCTCCTTCCGACCCAGAGTCGGAGAACACGGGAGAATCCTGGTATGGAAGCGCGGTGGCCGTTACATGTATGGACTCACGGGGTGGAGGCGCCGGGATCGATGTGGATGGTCCTGGGATCGGAGATGGGGACCTAGCCAAGGCTGGAGATGGTTGTCTCAGTTCGGCAATCGGATTCTTACAAGGGCCTGTAGCATGTGGTTTCTTCAGCAGAGGGTCCCTGGAGTCTCTCCCATCCTTTTCCACGGAGTGACGCATCTTAGAGGCCTTATCTTTGCGAGGCTCGGGTGAGCGGCCACGCTCGGAATGGGCCTTTTTGGCAATCTTTTCAGAGTCGTGAGCTGATTTGCGGGTCTTCTTTTTAGGGCTAGACTTCGAAGACGAGTTGACTTTGCCCTCCACATCTAACGCAACCCCAGGGATAGATGAGGGGTGCAAGGCCTGTTCATAAAGGGCTGCCTTTAGATGCCTATTCCTGTTCCAGAGGGCCTGTGTGGTCATGGACCTACAATGAGGGCAGTCTTTCTTATCATGGCTTTCCCCCAGACAAAGAAGGCAATCGGCGTGTGGATCTGGGGATGGGATCTTATTCACACACCTAGCACACTTCTTAAATTACTTAGAAGCCATCTTCTAACCAAATCCAAATCTGAGAGAAGTCGAAAACAGTACCTAGGTCAATCAGGGGCAACAGGAATATCAAACACAATCCAAATCCGAAGTGAAAGAACAGTCCAAAGCTTATCAAAGCCAAGTGATTCAGATATGAGTTTGAAACAGAAGTGAGCAAAGCTCCTTCGAAGCTGCTAGCGTGGCGGACGAAAGGAGCTGAAGAAGTCGGTACCGTTAGAGGGCCTTTATAGGGATGGGTGGCGTTACCGCCAAAAAGTTGCAACTTAAGTCCAGCCCAATGAAAAGTTGCAACTTTAAAGTCTGCCTAGTGATTCCAGAAGATGTCGAAGTTGCTGCGCATGCGCAGACAATACCCATTTGTGTGATTCGCAGAGACCACGAAGAAGAAAGATAAATGAAGCATTTAATCAAATCAGAAACACCTCTTGCTAATGCCTTAAAAAATGTCCTCAAGATGGACTTTTTGTTTTGTTTTGTTTCCCATTTCTCGAGAGAGAGAGAGAGAAATGCCCACGGTCTAATGCTGCTTTACATCAACCAAGGAAATCTAAACATGTTGAACAAGATTCAGTCCTGGTGTAACTGGCATTTTCTTCCTCTTGCTGCAGCCTTCCATGGTGATAAAAAAAGAGCGGGACACTTGAAATGGCTTCCTAGATCTCCAGAGCAAGTTTGTAGGATAAAGAGAAAGCAACATGAGGAGGGAGGAATCACTAATTGCTACAGAATCAATGGGATTCCAAAAGAAGGACACCACTGAATTCTAATCACATATGCATGCCCATACATGCACTTGTCTGTGTGTACTTTTTGAATAGTTGTGGAGTACTAATTGGTAAAGTAACATTTTGACACATTTTTCTCAATAAATAAGCAAGCAGAAAAAGTCAGCATCACACTGAGAATAAAAAATATTTTCTTCAATAAACAAATTGGAAGATGTAAATTAGCATCATGCTCCACTATACATTAAGGTGGTATTGATTATTTTTTAGGCTGATGTTTTATTATAAGCAGTGCATACTAAAATAATAGGAGGAAAATTGTGAGAAAAGCTTTTACCAGAAATGTGAAAAATGCAAATGAACAAGAGAAATAATAAAGGGGCAAACATTTGTTCATGGTATTCTAAAAAAAATTGTTTTGTTTTTAATGTGACTTTCCATTTGGGCTAACAGGCTAATTTAATGAATTTAAATTAGTCTTTGCGATTTCAAAGGCTGTAAGTCATAAAATAAAGACTGACAATATCACCTTATAGTACTAAACAGGAAAAAATAATGATAATTAGACTTTGCTACATGAGACCTCACAAAGCTCAGGCACAATGCATATTTGCTGTTACACAAGGACCATCCTCCTATACAGAATTTTCATAATTGTAACAGAAAGGCGTAAATTTTCTAATGCATGGCAGCTCAAAAAGTAATCAAGAGAATGAGCCTGAGGGCTATTTTAATGTATGCAAAGCTAGTGACCCACAGTAAATGGGAGGAAGGCTTCAATGAATGCAAAGTAATGCACACATACTAAAGACCTGGTCTGATGAGGGACGGCTAAAATTAACACCCAATTAATTTCCAAATTGACAAACAAATGAAACCCATAAATCTACTTTCTCATTAATTTTCTTGTGGTATAATTTAAAGCAGTAATATGAGGGCAAAAACTGAGCATTATCCATCATAAATATCAAAAAAGATAGCACTGCAACACCATAAATTATGCATATTACCTGTTGTTAAAAATGATTAATGTATTATCAACTTTATCACACACTGTCTATGTCTAGACATATCCGAATTCTGAAATTTCATTTAGTACTTAGGGGGAAAGAGGCATTGAAATGGATGGAATTATCAACAGAACATTTACAGGCTGGCCCTGTGACACCAAGGTAGCTTCTCATGCAGTCATTTGGGAGTTCCAGGGTTAGAATTGGACTCGTCCCAAGCTTTGGGTCAAAGAAGGTTGAGCATATTGGAGAGGTGATGTGCTAAACTTCTCAGGGGAAATGAAACAAATCACAGTACTCTAAGAGCATCCTTAGTAGCTGACCCACAGACTGGAACTGGCATCTGTTTAGCAAGGGGGCAAGTCACCTCGTGTGCTCTTCTGGCTGAAGGTAAAGCACTGCTCAGTGATGTAGAGAAGTGGGGAAGAAAAGGTTAAAAACAAAAACTATGAAGGAAAAAGGCAAAGAGACAGAGGTCTAATATAATTCAGCACGTAAAAGAGTCAAGAGTATCACCTTGTCCAATTGTAATAAAGGCATTTCCTTGTGATCACATAGTTCCCTATTTCTCCCAACTGATCCAAAGCTTTCAATTGAAGTAACACTTGCCCCCAAATTTTCTGACTAGTAGTTTTAGCATCTACCCTTATATAACCAATGCATGACTGGTACTTAATTATATATAATAGCACACCACTCTTTTCTCATCTCTTTATGACCCAAATGGCAATGGGTGTGTAACAGTATGGCTCTGAGATCTTGAGAGTCACTGAGGGATTGAAGATGTTCAGACACAATAAAATACAGGAGAGTTAATTGCTACTTCCTCACTGAACTTGAAATGTAAGATAATCAATGTCCTTGAAAGTTGGGAGTCAGTACTCCTGAGTTCTACAGTTTGTTATATTAATGTTTTGTAATGTAAATCTTCACTTATTTCATTCTCACATGCAAGAAAAAAATACCTAAGATGTTCTGCCTGCTAGATGAGAATGAGTTCTTACACATTTTCTATTACATTCTTGGGCATTTCAGGTCTTTCCTGTGGAAGACTTTTTTTTATGTAAACCCACTTTTTTTTTTTAATTGCTCAAAGAAGACTGCATTTGGAAGAAGTAATCCAACTTTTTTGGAGCAAAAATGTTGTTGTAGTTGCTCATGTTGTTTTGGGGGGAAAACTTTGTAAAAATCCCACAAAAAAAACCTCCTGATATGTGAAAAAAAACCATGATAGTTCATAGTTCTTTCAGCCTTATGTTTAATTAATTAATTAATTAATTAAATTCATTTGTATACCGCCCTTCTCCCAGAAAGGGACCCAAGGCAGCTCACCGATAAAAACATTTTACATCTTTACAATAAACAATAAATAAACATATTTGCAATGTTCTGATGTATTAAAACAACCTTTCTCATCAAAGGCAAGATCATTTTTGAATGCAGGTTGAATATACTTTATCTAGAATTCTGAAATCCAAAATACTCAAAAATCCCAAATTGTCCACATGGTTGGCTAAGATAGACCTTTGCTTTCTGACGGATCAGTGTATACAAACCTTATTTTGTGCACAAAATTATTAAAAATATTATTTATAACATTACCTTTGGGCTATGTATGTAGGTTTATACAAAACATAAATGAATTTCACGTTTATACTTGGGTCCCATCTCCAAGATATCCCCTTATGTATATGCAAATATTCCAGAATATATATAAAAAAAATCTGAAATCTAAAACACTTTTTGTCCCAAGCATTTTGGATAAGGGAGACTCAACTTGTATTGTTTACTTGTCTAGTGTGATATTTTGTTGTTAACTGTCCTCGAGTTGATCTTGACTCACGGCAACCCTATGGATGAGACATCTTCAAGAGCGTCTGTCCTCAACTGCTCTGCTTAATTCCTGAAGACCCAGACCCATGACCTCTTTAATAGAAGTCCATCCATCTGGCAAATGTGGCCTTCCTCTCTTCTTACTTCCCTCCACCTTTCCCAGCATTATTGTCTTTTCCATGGGTCCTCTGTTCTCATAATGCGTCTAAAGTATGATAGCCTCAGTTTGGTCATCTTGGCATCTAGGGAGGTTTCTGGCTTGATCTGCTATAGGACCCATTTGCTTATCCTTTTGGCTGCCCTTGGGATCCCCAGCACTCTTCTCCAGCACCACATCTCAAAGGATTTTCTTCCTATCATCTTTCTTAACTGTCTAGCTCTCACATCATACATGGTAATAGGGAATACAATCACTTGTATGATTCTAACTTTTGTGCTGAGTTGTATATCTTTGCATTTCAGAATCTTTTCTAGTTCTTTCATAGCCACCTTCCTCATTCTTAGTCTTCTTCTGATTTCCTGACTGCAGTCCCCATTTCTATCAATGTTTGATCCCAGGTATGGGAATTCTTTTACTATTTCTATTTCTTCATTGTCTAGGTGGAAGTTGTGAAAGTCCTCAGTGGTCATTATTTTTATTTTCTTTATGTTCAACATTAAGCCTGCCTTTGCACTTTCTTCTTTGATCTTCCTTAGTAGGTTTTCCAGGTCTGTGAGGTTTTCTGCTAGTATTATGGTGTCATCTGCGTATCTCAGATTATTGATATTCCATCCTCCTATTTTCACTCCTCCTTCTTCTTTGTCCAAGCCTGCTTTCTTTACAATATGTTCTGCATATAAGTTGAACAGATAGGGTGACAGGATACAGCCTTGTCTGAATCCTTTGCCAATTGGGAACCATTCTGTTTCTCTGTGTTCTGTTCTGACAGTAGCCTCTTGTCCTGAGTAGGACTATCAGATGTGTTGGCACTCCCATGTCTTTAAGGGCATCCATAGCCTTTCATGATCTAGGCCAGGGGTAGGCAACCTTTCCCCTTTAAGGGCCAAGGGACTTCAACTCCCAGAAGCCTCAGCCATGTTGGCCAATACTCCTATGTTGGCCAATAGCTCCTGGTATTCTGGGAGCTGAAGTCCCTCGGCCCTTAAAGGGGAAAGGTTGCCTACCCCCGATCTAGGCAGTCAAAGGCTTTGCTATAGTGTATAAAGGACATGCTGATTTTCTTTTGGAATTCCCTGGTGTGCTCCATTAGCCATTAAATGTTTGCAATGTGCTCCCTAGTGCCTCCTCCTTTCCTGAACCCCACTTGGACCTCTGGGATTTCTCTCTTCATGTATGGTTGGAATCTATGTTGCAGAATTTTGAGCATAATTTTGCTTGCATGGGAGACCAGTGCTATGGTCCTATAGTTGCTGCAGTCTTTTGTGTCTCCTTTTTTGTGTATGGGGATATATATTGACTGCTTGCAATCTGTTGGCCATCGTTTTGTTTTCTTTATCTGTTGACATATGTTGGTCAGCACTAGAATTGACTCTGTCAATGTGGACTGCAACAGTTCAATTGGAATATTATCTGTTCCTGGTGATTTGTTTTTCACTATTTCTCTTATTGCAGTTTCCACCTTGCTTTTTAGAATTTGGGGTTCATCTTCATATGACTCTTCGTTCCATGTGTCCTTCATTTTGTCATCTCTTGTGTACAAGTAAAATTGTTATAGTAAAATGCTGTGGTGGCACTGTAAGTAAAGCATCATCCTAATCACAGTCTGGCTACTTCTGCCCCGTTTGCCAATAGTAACAACAGCAGCAGCAGCAGCAACAACAACAACAGCAGCAACCCAAAATCTACCTAGAAGTCACTGCAAAGGCAGGAAGGCCCGTCTAGCCATTCTACAACATGTTCCAGTCTACTGGGGTTGAGTGTCCAGTAACACTTTATAGAATTAATTTGGAGATGTAGTGTCTGAATATCAAGAAATCAAGCCAACAGAAAAGTTTTACATGAACAGGACCATCCCCTTTGTGGTAAAATGCCTCATTAATATTGAGTGTTATCAATGGGAATGAGAGGGTTAGCTGCAAATGAACTGCTCCATCAAACTACAATTGGGACAACCATCCAAATCAAATACGCCAACTGACCTTAGGCTTAAATAAACAATGGGCTTCCAACACATATGGTACTCTACAATGCAAGGTTTCTGGTCCAATGAGTTTATCACCTGTTATTTAGAAGAAGGGAGAATGGATAATGGTGAAGAGAAGGAAATAGATCAAGAGACTAACATTTAAACCTAGGGACGTAAATCCTCAACCATTCCATCCTCACAAATAAAAATAAGTAACTTGCTGAGGGAGAAAGGAAGCATTTCTATGCAGTTTTCTCCATCTATTAGACTGTCTATATGTATTCTGGAGGATTTTTCTGCACAGAAAGACATGTAAGGGGACACTGGGCAAAGAACACATTTTCTGTACAGGAACACATTTTCTGAGCAGAAAGTATGTTCTATGCACATAAAGCTTACTCCAAGAAAGGTGCTCCAAAGCACTTGAAGACATTTGAGTACAGAGATAAAACTGTGCAGTCTTGTAGCTTTATTGTTCTTCTTGACAAGATTTCTGGACTTGCTATTGGGCCAGGCAATGAATAATAGAGAATTTTTAAAATCCCATTTAAACCACCAAGGCTATGATTAAATGCTAGCAGACATAAGTCTAGCTTGTCTCCCATGCTAGATATAAAAGGGAAAGGCTATGAGGAAGAAATTGGCTCTAAGAGGAGATATGGAAAAGATGGCATATTCAAAATGTTTTAGAGGAAATTAGACATAGAAGGATCAGCAAAAATCTTTTAAATTATCTGTGTTGTCACAATAAAGACTTCAATTAAGGACAGAATAAAGAATAATCAGGATGGGGCAATGCTGTCAGGGTCTATATACAGGACAAGTTTATCTTTAATAAAAATACAAAGCAGAGATTATTGGTAAAGGAAGCCTCTCATGAAAGTGCTAAAAGCACAAGAAAACTTGAGAAGAAGGGTGACTATACTCATTTGGAAATCTGGGAGATAACTAAAACTGAGAAGAAACTTGGTTGAGGCTATATTCTGATCAACAGCTTGGATGTGGAATTATTGAAGAGACTGCAGAAGAGGTTGCTACAATTTTCAAGGAGAGTCACATACACATGAAGTGCAATGTTGATTTCACTGTTAAGGACTGCCTTTATGCCAGAAATGAAGGTGGGGAGGTGGAAGATGGACAGGTTGCTTACCTGTAACAGTATTTCTTCGAGTGGTCATCTGCGAATTCACACAAATGGGTAATGACTGCGCGTGCACAGCAACTTCGGATACTTCTGGAATCACTAGGCAGACTTTAAAGTTGCAACTTTTCACTGGGCTGGACTTAAGTTGCAACTTTTTGGCGGTAGTGCCGCCCATCCCTATAAAGGGCCTCCGTCGGTACCGCCCCTTCAGTTCCGGAAGTTCGCCGCCAGCTGTGAAGTAAACAAAGAATATAAGCAGGCACAACTGAGGGGAGGATGGGCGGGATTTGTGTGAATTCGCAGATGACCACTCGAAGAAATACTGTTACAGGTAAGCAACCTGTCCTCCTTCTTCGTGGTCTCTGCGAATCACACAAATGGGTAAGACTGACAAGCTTTGGTCAATGGAGGAGGGAGTGTCCTGCCAAAATATAGCTAATACCATATATACATAAAATGGAAGAGAAGGGAATGCACAAAACTCACTGCGCCCAGCGTGACGGCACGTGTTGACGTCTTAGTGCAGTCCGGACAGCAACACTGCCCTTCCAAAAGCTGCCTCTCGTTTGGCTCTCGAGTCCATTCTATAATGCTTGACGAAAGTCAAGGGTTGAGACCAGACCGCAGCCTTGCAGATGTCCTCCAACGGCACTCCAGACAAGAAGGCAGAGGATGCAGCTACCGCTTGAGTTGAATGAGCCCTAACTCCAACTGGAGGTTCCTTGTTAGCAAGTTTATAACAGAGATGAATGGTAGCAGTCACCAACTTAGAGAACCTTTGCGGGGAGACCGGTAGGCCTCTCTTAGCCTCTCCGTAGCACACAAAAAGACGTTCAGAACGTCTCGAGCTCGATGCCCTGTCCACATAGAAAGCCAGTGCACGACAGACGTCCAAGAGATGGAGTCGCCTTTCCTCATCGGTGGTCGGGCTCAGGGCTAAGGTTAGAAACACGATATCCTGTTTCAAATGAAAGGCTGATACAACCTTCGGTAGGTAAGTAATATGAGGTCTCAGTACCACCTTGTCCTTATGAAAAACTAAAAAAGGTTGATCTACGCTAAGAGCACACAGTTGGCTGACCTGGTGGGCTGATGTGACTGCCACCAAGAAGGCTGTCTTCCATGACAAAAGCCTCATTTCCACCGTGGCTGGAGGCTCAAAGGGGGGAGAAGCAAGTCTGGATAGAACAATACCAAGGTCCCAGCCTGGCGTCGGTACCGATATAGGTGGGTGAAGGTTGACAGTCCCTTAAGGAAGGCCTTCACTAGAGGTTCTTTGAAAAAGGAAGGGGCTCCTTGAAATTGAAAATGAGAACAAATTGCAGACAAATAGCATTTGACTGATTGGAGACTGAGGCCACTGTCCACCAAAGACATGAGGAAGTCTAGAACAATATTCACTGAAACACGAGATGGAGAGAAGCCCTTCGAGTCCAAGAAGTGTTGGAACTTGGACTATTTTAATGCATAGGACTTCCGAGTAGACGGTTTTAAAGATGCTCCAATAACCTCCCTTATAGGGGAAGGTAAGCTGCTCAAGGCCGGATTCTCCAGGCAACTAGTTGGAGGGAACTCATGTCCGGATGCAGGACTTGTCCGTCGTGGAGAGAGAGGAGGTCCGGTCAAGGAAAGATTCAGGAGTGGAACGAACCAAGGTTGCCTGGGCCACCATGGAGTAATCAAGATGACGTTGGACCAGTCCCGCCTGATCTTGGCTATTACCCTGGTAATCAGGGGAAATGGAGGGAACACGTAGAGGAGGCTCTCCGTCCACTGATACACGAAGGCGTCTCCCCGGGAGCCTGGGGCTTTGAACCTTGAATAAAAATGACGACAATGGGTGTTGAGATGCGTCGCAAAGACGTCGACTTCGGGCTCTCCCCACATCCGAAAGAGGTGAGCAACCGTCTCGGGATGGAGGCACCACTTGTGACACAAGTCCACGGACCTGCTGAGCTGGTCCGCCAGCTCGTTCTCCTCTCCTGGCAGATGAATAGCTTGCAAGATGATGTTCCTTGCACCAGTTCCAAATGTGGAGCGTTGACTGCAGCAGAGATCAAGACCTCGTGCCCCCTTGCTTGTTGATGTAATACATGACGGTAGTGTTGTCCGTAGAAAACAACACTACCCTGTCCCGCAGCAAGGGCTCAAAGGCTCGAAGAGCTTTTTGTACAGCCAACATCTCCAGCTCGTTGATGTGGAGCAATCTTTCTTTTTTGGACCAGTGACCTCGAACAGTGAGGTCGTTGACATGAGTTCCCCATCCTTCCATCGATGCGTCCGTCGTTAGGGACAATTGGGGCTGCGGTGGAAGAAATGGCATCCCGGAACATACATTGACGGGATCAAGCCACCAACACAGGAACCGAGCGACTGCTCTCGGTACCACGAGCCGCAGGGATGGAGGATCTCAATCCAGATCGAAAACGGAGGAACCACGATTGCAGGGGCCTGAAGTGGAGTCGAGCCCAAGACATCACGAACGTGGTCGATGCCATGTAACCTAGTGCTACCTGTATGGAGTGTGCTGTAACATGCCTCTTGTGCAAACAGTCTTGAACAGCACGCTTCAGTGCTTGAAAGCGGTCTGGTGGGAGGAATGCCATAGAAACGGTCGAGTCCAGGGTGGCACCAATGAACCTGTACCTTTTGGATGGAACAAGGCAGGACTTTTCCAGATTGACCATGAGACCCAGGGACTGTAAGAGAGCCAGAGTATAGTCTATGTCTCTTAAAAGTCGGTCTTGGGATGGAGCCACCAGGAGCCAGTCGTCTAGGTACGGATAGACTGGAATAGCCTTTTGATGCAAGAAGGCAATGACAGGAGCCATACACTTTGTGAAGACCCTTGGGGCGGTAGAGAGGCTGAAGGGTAAGACTGTGTATCAGAACGCTTGGTCGTCCAAGGCGAAGGCCAAGAACCTCCTGTGGTCCTCCCAAATTCCGATATGAAAGTAAGCATCTTTCAGATTCAGAGTTGCCATCCAAAGATCCCCCTGCAATAACGGCAAAATAGATGCCAAAGTTACCATACGGAAACGTTTGTAAGTTATGCATCTATTAAGCTGTCAAAGGTCTAGAATAGGCCTCAAGCCCCCATCCTTCTTCGGTACCATAAAGTATCGGGGGAAAAAGCAAAAAGAATATGTTGAAGGGTCTACGGGCTCTACAGCACCCTTGTCCAATAATCAGCGCACTTCGTCGAGTAAGGTGTGGGAGGGGGTGGTGGAAAGAAACACCCCTGTGGAGGGGAGCTCAGAGAACTCAAGGGCATAGCCGTTAGCTATGATGGATAAAACCCAAGAGTCAGATGTAATTTGAGACCAAGAGGTGATAAACAGTCTCAGCCCGTCACCAAACAAAAAAGGGCCAACGAAGCACGCTGGGACACATCATAAAGCCTTTTTGGGCCTGTCCCCATCCTTCTTACGGTACTGCCGGAATCTTGACTGGGGGTGAGGGCGGCATCCCGAAGACAAAGAAGACTGAGACTGATTTCTCTGTCTGGGAGGATAGGGCTGGAATGGCCTATCTCAGGGGTAGGCAACCTTTCCCCTGTAAGGGCCGAGGGACTTCAGCTCCCAGAAGCCTCAGCCATGTTGGCTAATAGTCCCATGTTGGCCAATAGCTCCTGGGATTCTGGGCCTCGGCCCTTAAAGGGGAAAGGTTGCCTACCCCTGGCCTATCTGAATAGAAGGGCCTTTGATGTTGTTGTGGGTACCAAGGTCTCGATCCCCCAAAACGGCGGCGCTGTTGCTGATGGGTAGTTGAGGACGTACCATGCTTTTTTGCTGCAACCTTCATTTTGTATTTCAGGTTGAGCTTCTCATCCATACTCTTGTTGAAGAGGCTGGAATCATCGAATGGTAGATCCTCGATCATGGTCTTGGCATTGGTGGTCAGATCTGAGGACCAGAGCCAGGCAAACCTTCGTAGGGCGATCGAACCTGCAACCAGCTTAGCAGAACAGTCTGCCGCATGACGCGCCGAAATGATCTGCTGAGCGCCGATGGAATGCGACTCCAACTGCAGGGCAATCGCTAGGGCCTTCCTGTCCTCAGGCAAGTCATCTAGGAGCGGCAGCAGTCTCTCCATGATGTGTTGCTGATATGCCCCCATGCAGGCGGCATAGTTGGCCACCTTCATGTTGAGCACAGCTGCAGCATAACATTTCTTGGCCAGTCACTCAATTTTCTTTCCGTCTTTGTCCACTGGGGAGGTGAATTTGGAGGACGTCACCGTCTGAGCCCCCTCAACAATATCAGAATTTGGCTTGGGGTGTTCGAACAGCCAAGAAGATTGTGAAGGAGCAATGCGGTAAAGATTTTCAATCTTCCTCGAAGTGGACAATACGGAAGCCGGGGCCGACCAAGAACGCTCCACAATGTCTTGGAGAGAAGGTAAGAAGCCAAGAGCCGGTGGTGTGGGGACTCTGCCATGGACTCTACGCTCGATGGAATCCTTGGGTTGACTGTCAGAGCGCACCAACTCAACATCCAACGCCTCTGCCATGCGGACAATTTGTTCTGTGAAGAACTTCACATCATCCGTGGGAGAAGCCGGGTGGTGCTCGACTAGGGTGGTGTTCCCCGAAGGTGAAGCTGGGGAAGACGAAGACGAAGACGGGACCGAGGCGATGGAAAAAACAGAAGGCGATCTGGAACGAGTGGAGGAACGGGATCGTGTGTGGTCTTGACGGGACCAATGATGCTTGGCCTGATGTTCTCGAATTGGAGGGGCCAGAGGCGATGCAGAACGGGATCGAGAGAGCCGGCGGCGAGACGGAGAGCGATGACGAGGGCGAGATGACAGGACCGGGGGAGAAGAAGGTGACACCCTGTGCACCTGGGCTTGGACACGTAGGGTGGATGGGCGAGAAAGGTGAGCTCTCGGATCCACTTGCATAAGGAAACGGCCAGTCAAGGAGTCGAAGACCAGATCGGGATTCTCCCTCAAGATCCTCTCAGTCTCGGGATCGAGAGGAGCCTCTTCCGCTTCGGTACCGAGGGTGGCACGGTCCCTGTGAAGGGTGGAAGTCTCAGGAGCCAGCAACAGCACCTCTTCCCTGATCTCACCTTCAGACTCGGAGTCGGATACCAGGGCCCATGTCGGAGGGCACACGGGGGATATAACTTCGAGTGCAGGCGGGCTAAGAACCACAGAAGACGGCCCCGGGATGGGAGGAGACCTGGAGCGGGATGGAAGCACCGGCTCTGGCTCGTGTTGGTCCTTGGACTTCTCCAGACGCACACGAGACTTTTTTTACAGCAGGGTCTTTAGCCTTTTGAGTCTCCCTTTCCGAAGAGTGATGTCTTTTTGTAGCCTTCTTGTCCTTGCGGGACTCAAGGGAGCGGGCCCGCTCAGAAAGAGCCTTTTTAGAGGTTTTGCTGGACTCGTTCCCAGCGACCTCAGCCTTCTTCTTTGAGGCAGGCTTAGAGGAAGAATCTCCTGTAGTCCTATCTCCTGGAAAAGGCTATTTAGAAGGACGTAGAGCCTCCTCATAGAGGGCAGCCTTAAGCTGCTTGTCCCGATTTCTCAAGGCTTGAGAGGTCATGGAGCGGCAATCCGAGCAGGCCTTGGTGTTATGGCCTTGACCCAAGCACAACAGGCAGAGAGAGTGCAGGTCGGAATTCGGAATTTTATTGTTGCATCTAGGGCACTGCTTGAAGGATCTAGATGCCATTTTAAGAAGACAAGAGAAGTCAGACGTACCGAGTCACCAGGATCAAACGAGGATATTAGAGAAGCCAAATCGTAGTCAGAAAACAGTCCGAGGTTCAAACACGAGTGATTCCAAACGCTAAGTATTGCTAGCAAAGCAAGCAAGTTCTTCCGAAGCTGCTAACGCAGCGGACAAAAGGAACTGAAGGGGCGGTACCAACTGAGGCCCTTTATAGGGATGGGTGGCGCTACCGCCAAAAAGTTGCAACTTAAGTCCAGCCCAGTGAAAAGTTGCAACTTTAAAGTCTGCCTAGTGATTCCAGAAGGATCCGAAGTTGCTGTGCATGCGCAGTCATTACCCATTTGTGTGATTCGCAGAGACCACGAAGAAGAAAGAAAATGAATCGCCTTCCTAAAGAAGGAATAACTTTGTGGCTATTGCAATGGGGCAAGTTAATGTTAAGCACAGTAGCATAACAGAAGAGAGAAAAAACAACTTCTATGTTAGTGGCATTCTGCAGGGATACCATATATATCTGTGTATAAGTCGACCTCATCTATATGTCTAGGGTGGGTTTTGGGGGCAAAATTATAGATTTTGCTATGACCCATGCTATGATTTGTGTTGAGGGTAAAACCTAGAGACATGTAATAAACAACTCTTTTCCTCTTCCTTTAAAAATGCATAGAGGGAACTTAGGGGCTGTACAGACTGCCAGAAATAATCCAGCTTGAGACCACTTTAACTGCCCTGGCTCAGTGCTAGGGAATCATAGGAACTGTACTTATTGTGGCACCAGAGCTCCCTGACAGAGAAGGCTCAATGTCTCAGAATAACTACAATTCCCATAATTCCCTAGCACTGAGCCAGGACAGTTAAAGTGGTCTCAAACTGGATTATTTCTGGCAGTCTGTAAAGGCCCATATTTAGGAAGAGTTAATGGAGGGAGTCAGTAGGGTAGTGGTTTCAGCGCTGGACTATGACTCTGGGAACCATGGTGTGAATCTTGGGTCAGCCATGTAAATCCACTGGGCAAGTCTCTCAGCCTCAGAGTATAGCAGTGGTAAACCTTCTCTAAAGAAACTTGCCAAGAAAACCCTATTATAAGGTTTGCCTTAGGTTCACCATAAGTTAGAAAAAACTTGAAAGAACATAACAACAAAGAGGAGAGGATCAGTTTATTTGAGGGATCACAATGGGTGTGTAAATGGCACTGCTGATCTTAAAATGCCTATATCTATGCAAATACAGATAAGGAAAGGAATATGAGGAAAATGAATGAGAAAGTGGCCTGAAAAAATCAGGGGAAAGAAGAAGAGCAAGGAAAGCAACTTGTCTCTATTAGGAATCCATTAAATACAATGGCATAGTAAAATGGTGTCCCTTATATAAAATGGCAAAATGGTTTGTTTTTTGGGAATTTATATATTTTAAAAAATATTTTTTCAAGCCATGGATGCTTGAATCTGTGGATAAAAAATCCATGGATATGATGGGTCAACTGTCAGCCTAAGTTTTGGGGGTCAATTTTTTGTCAATGTATACATGAGTATATATGGTAAGTTACTGGAGTATAGCAACAGGTGGTATGGATGTTAAGTGTATAAACTAGCAATCTAGTAAGGAAGTTGAATCCATACACCTTTTCTTCTAGTGACACAGAATCTATCTTTAGCAGCAATCATGATTAGATGACAATGTTCCAAGTAGCCCACAATAAAGTCACGGAAAGGCCCTGAAGATTTACAGACACAGTCTAATAATACTTTTAACTGTAATGGCTCCAGCATGTGTAATCTTGAGATCTGTAGTTTAGGGAGGCTCTTAGAATTCAGTTCATTCCTCTGAACCACAGCACGAGAACTCTCTACCAGAAGAGTACTTCACCAAACTACAGATTCCATAATTTTGCATGCTGAAACCATAACAGTTAAAGTGGTATGAAACTACTGTAATGGTGAAGTGGAAGATTCACTGGTGGAGTCCTTAGTTCTTTCTTTTATATAGTCTAGTTCTCTATTGGAAATACAGAAACTTAAGTGATAGGCACCTATATTAACTGTAGGAGCCTAAGCAATTATACATTCACCTAAACAGAGATCCTCCTGTCTTAGCAGCTGAATAGTGCTCAGAAATTACTTTTCACAATATGGAAAAAGAAACAGGGGAAACCTTACCTCTTTATTGTGGTCTGTGCCACCACTAAAGCACTGAAGATAGGGTAGAGAAATCTTTCAGTATGTATCCAAAGTAAAAGTTGTAAGGAAGTTGTAAAACCCCACCATGATTATCTTTTAACTGGTACTAAACCTGAAATATGTCTGAGCAACTGACATACCAGATTAAGAAACCAACCATCTGTTCAGGACCACCTCACATCCACCCATTCATTACTCTACACCCACACCACCCTCACTGAGCAAACATGCAAAACTACTGATTTTCTCCTGCCTGCCCTTCTCTGCCTCCTTCTTAATGACTCACTACACCAATCATTAATTGCTATACTAATTATTAATTGGGCACATCACCAGAATAGAAACAGTCTCTGTCTGGATAAGAAGCATCTCTCAAAGCACAGAGCCCAGTACCACCATAATAAATGGTGCAACGGGCTTTATTTCCTTTATCAATACTAAAATATGCAACAATACTACTCCAGGGCTTCTCTTCTTTCCTCCCTTTTTCTTTTTCTTTTTCTCTCTCTCCTTCCCCACCCCTAGAAGAAAATGGTTCAACTCTTTCCCAATGTAATTTCACACATTCCATATTGCAATCTCTAGGTAAGAGCTCATTATGTTTTACATGTTCACCAAAATATGTTACAAACATGCACAAAGATACACTCATCAGGCATGTAGAATTGGGTTCCTATTGCACTCTCTTTAGCAAACTCAGGACTTATGCTGGCTGATGCATTAAGTGGCTCCAACGAAAGAATGCAATTGTTCCTCTTTTTTTAAATGATGTTAAAGTCTTAAAGAAGAATAAAGGATAACACTGCAGCAGCCATGTAGTGCCAAGAAGTTGTAGATAGGCTGCAAAGAGATTATTGATAGCATTGTTATACTTTCCCAAAAAGTCTTCTCCCTGCCCTACAGTTCCTTTCTGTTGTCCCCTTCCCTCCCATATGTACGTTACTCACACCCACTCCTAACTAACATCAAGAGATTATTCAGTCTCTCCCTATACTTATCCATTGGCAGAGGGCTAATTCATTCAATCACACTTTCCTATAATGGATCAACTGGGAAGCTATTACTCTAACACTGGCAACTAGAGAAAGAACTAGAGTCCCTATTTCTGATTGTCCTGTTTACAGTTCTAAGTGTAAGCATGAGCCTGAGGAAGTACTGCTCACATGGAGATTTATATATATATATATATATATATATATACACACACAAACACACCATCCATGAGACTAGATCTTTCTGATTATACTAAAATGTTAATGGAATAAATTTAGTGCTGTAATCTATTGAATTGTTGGCTGGTATACTGTTAATGAATTACAATGGTACAAGTCAGACTTACACCATCAGAACTCACTTTTTTGGTGGTTGCAGAAGGAAGAATTCATTTAAAACCATGCAACAACCAAAATCCCCTCTGAAACTCACAGCACAGACCACTCAACATAGCCATATCTGTGTTGTTATAGAGCAGGGGGATAAGTTGGGACATGCCCAGCTATTTTTCTGTAGCTAAATATGCTGCAACGACATAATCTGCAGAGACCTTCTGAGGATCCCCAGAGATCTCCACAGATATCTGTCACAGCACACTCAGCTACAGGAAAATAGGGGGATGTGTCTCTACTCTACAACAAATACAGAGTTGTGGAGGTGGGGACTGAGCTGCTTACAAGATGAGTTTTGTGATGCTATTATCAGGATATCGAGCTATAGAGACGTAACTATGTGGTACATGCATACCTCCTGAGGCAGAATCATGGCCTTTGTTTCTTGAAAGCTGGTAGAAGCAATTGTGGGAAAATGTTAATCCAAAGATTTTTATGATACTGACAAGATTTATTTATTTATTGGATTTATTGCCAGCCCCCACCACCATCGGTTCTTGGAAGACTTGGGGCTGTGGCAGTTGCCTGCCCCACCACCATCGGTCCTTGGAGGACTTGGGGCTATGGCAGTTGCCTGCCCTGAGTTTATATTTTGTACATTGTATTCATTTTATTGTGTAATCCTGCCTCGACCTGTAGGGAGAGGCGGGAAATATAAATAAAACTTATTATTATTATTATTATTATTATTATTATTATTATTTCTCACGTTTGATGATTGTTATAAGTTATACCATCCTATGGCTATTTACTAAAAAAACCAAATCTGTCTTTTACAGTAGTTTACTTTCAGATACGTATACATAGTATGTTGTTGTTAATTGCCTTCAAGTCAACCTCAGCCCATGGAGACCCTATGTATGAGAGATCTCCAAGTCACCCCATCCTCAATAGTCCTGCTCAGCTCCAGCAGACTTATGACTAGCTTCTCTTATTAAGTTTATCCATCTGGGATGTGGTATTCCTCTTTTCCTATTGCCCTCCACTTTACCAAGTGTTATAGGAGACGATCACACAGGGAAAATCGTGGGATTAAAAAGGCATTTTCCCAAGACAGTTGCACTATCGTAGCTAAGATTTTCACATGATATCACAATCTGAGAGGACTTATCCTGGGAAGAACTAGGAATGCTCCAGCAACAAATCATTCATGGGATAGTCTCCTAGGTATTTTCTAGTGAGTCCTTTCTTTTCATAATGTGCAAAATACAACAATCTCAGTTTAGTCATCTTTGCTTCCAGGGAGAGTTCAGGCACGATCTTCTCTAGGATCCATCCACAGGCAGTCTATGCTATCTGCAGAACTCTTCTCCAGCACATTTCAACTGAGTCAATATCTGCCAGATGTTGATTATAGAATCATGCTGGAGGACCTGCAAATTCCTAGATAAGTTTTTCCCTAGGAACTTCTAGGTTTTCCAGAACAACACTGGAGGACCTAGAGATTCCTAGAGAGAACATTTTAATCAAAACTGCAAATAATCAAATCCGCAAAAGTCAAAGCCACAAATATGGAGGTCCAACTGTATTTTGATCTCTTTCCCATCTGGTTTAAAATTATGTAAATCGTCTGTGATCATAATTTTTGTTTTCCTGATGTTCATATGTAGTATTGTAGTCTAAGTTGCTTGCACTTATATTTGCATTATAGGGAAAGGCTAAACATCAGAGGTATAAGAGTACAAGCCTTGTAGGCAGAATATCCCACCATCATCAGCTTCTGATAAGACTTGAAAAATCCTGTCTGGAACCATGAAAAGCCAGTGCCATTCATTTTCAACAATACTGAGCAAGATGGACTAATGGCCTGACACAGTATAAGGCAGCTTCCTAGGATCCAGTGGTCTGAACAATAATACATAATCTCCATGGTCAAGTGGTGCTTTGTCAAGCTATGACATTATATAGTTTAGTTTCTAAATCAGTGTTTTCTTCCCTCCCTATTGTCTGATGGAGAAAGAGGAACTTATTCATTATGGTGATGGTAGTAAATTAATGACTGCCTGCTTAGGCCACACACTTCAAGTGCTTTCCCATTCACCTCAAGCCCCATGACTGTTCTAGCAATCACAATGAACAATGTGTTTCAGGTCATTATGGTGTGCTAGTGAGTACCATCTCTGAGGATTTTGCAAATATTTTCTTGTGTGCTTGCCTGACTAACTAACAGGTAAATCATTTAAACTGATCCCCCCCCCCCAAACTCCTTATACACTTATATTTTGCTTTCTTTGAACTTTAACAGCAGGTTTCCCTATAAAGTTACTGGACTCTGCATTAAGCTTTAAAAGCTACTGTTCATTTTCTCTTTAAAAAAAACAAACCCAAATCCCACTTTTCAGGGTTCTTTGGATTTAAAAGCAGAATATTATATGAAATTCAAATCACACAGACTGTGAAATGTGACACTTGCCCCACTGAAATAAAGGAAGTATGGAGGATTCAGGGAGGGAGAATGGAAGGGACAGAAATGTCCCCCACATACATGCAAGCACCCCTGCATTTTGTTTTTCAAAACAATACACAAAGAATAACACCTAGTATTATTTTATCTCACTAGGATTCTCAAGAATTAAGACAGAAATGTGGTTCTAAATAATATTCAAAAATGTAAATATAATATTGGAATTTAAGATTACATGGCAAAGATTGCCACAAACCAATCAAGAGACACCAGGAAATTGTACATTTACTTCTTATGATTTCCTATCATTGCAAGATTTTTCATGAGTTTGCCTCTAAAACAAAGGATACATTTCCTTTTCTAACTTGACAGAGGACACAAACAACAACAGCTTATTAAAAGATGCATGCACACTTTCGCACAAATATCACATGCACGCACGCACACAACACACACACATTCACAAATACCCAATCACTATATATAATTCAAAAGAAGGCTTTAAAAAAAAGATTACCTTGTTCATATCCCTATCCTTTTGTCCTAGACATTTAAAGTCCTTGTTTGATCCACACAGAATTTCCTAGCCATCAGACACTCTAGTACTGAGCTAGCCGTCTTTCAGGAGTGCTCTGTCCCTTGTGAAAAAAGCAAACAACTGGATAGATATCATTACACTAAGGAAATCTCTTGGAAAAAAACCAAACAACTTGCTAATCTTTGTAGCCCCTTCATCCAAAGTTAAAGATAAGAAAAACAAACCTAAGTGAGTTTCAGCCACATTCCAGGGACAAGCTCCCCTTTTCTTCTTTATCAAAATACTAGCTTTTAAAGTCCCCCCCCCAGACCTTGCAGGCTAAACTGCTGCTCACACCCGCAAACAAAGCAATATTTGTTTAATAACTGATTGCTGCCATGGGTACAGTAAACAAGAGCCCTGGCGTTTGTGTTTATGAACAAACACATCTTCTTGCAAGAGCAATTTAACATTAACCAGGTGGAATAATCAACAGATTTCATAGGTGACACTCAGGGCAGGACAACTGTAAACAGAGGAGGGAGGAGAAAGGGGCCACTCTCAGGGAATCAAGGTTGAGGCAACTGCATGGCAGTGTAAACAGCTGGGGAGAGGTCAAGACAAACAAACAGTCATCTGCCTGACATTTAGAGAGAGCAAGAAGGTTGCCTGTTACATGCATCAGCTGCTGACTGCCATGAAATCAGACCAGGATTGGGGAAAAGGGCCACTTGATTAGAAAGGGCCAGGTCACTTCTAAAGTTGCGGCCATCCCACTTGCAATCTTTAGTCTTCACACTAACCACCCAAATGCCCTTAACTTTCATCTCCAACCCACATCCCCCCCCAAAAAAGGATTTAAAACAACACAGAAAAAGTAGAAAAAGCCAGAAACAAAAGTGCAGCAACTGTTATTTTTCCCCCCATAGAAAGAAAACAAAAACTTGCATTCTTTAAGGAAATGATTGTTGTTGCCTCCTTTCTGACTTATGGTGACTCTAAGGCAGTGGTGTCACTAGGGTTGGTGTCACCCGGTGCAGTAACTCATGGTGTCACCCCCCCATCGACTTCCTCCCATTTCACAGAATCCTACAGAACCCTTAGTAATGCTTTTTTTGGCATTAATATTACTTATAAATCATAATTCCCATATACCACAGAATGTAACACTAATAGTTGTGACATAAACAACCAGCAAAATTAAAACTATACCTTCAAATTACAATACCATATGCACAACCTAAATGTATTTACATATATACAGTGAATATTTAATTAAAATGTGATGTTTTTAAATAAAAAAAATAATATTTTTTTTAAAAATCATTTTTTTTAAAAAAAATAAAAAATTAAAATTATTTTTAAAAAAAAAAATTGGAGCCTCTCCTGAGCTTCACCCCACTCCCACTATCTCTTAAAGCATTTTAAAGGGAAGTAGATGAATGCCACAGCCAGTTTCTGCCAAAATGTAGGTGTCTGAGGAGCAGTGGTCACCCCCCTTTAGGGTGTCACCTGGTGCAGTCTGCACCCTAAGGGTGCCCTAAGGTGAACCTATCAAGGGGTTTTCTTGGCAAAGTTTGTTCAGAGGCTGAGAGTGTGTGACTTGTCCAAGGTCACTCAGTGGGTTTCTATGGCTGAGCCAAGATTCAAACCCTAGTCTCCCAGTATCTTAGTCCAATGCTCAAACGACTATACCACGTTGGCTCTCATAGGCACCATCTTAAATCAGTTTGTCCATAAGTTTCTTAAAAGTAATTACTAATGCCTGTGAATTAGAACTGTTTGGAGTCTTGTTGATTTTGTGTGCCTTCAAGTCGTTTCTGACTTATGGCGACCCTAAGACAAACACATCATGGGGGTTTGCTTGGCAGGATTTGTTCAGAGGGGGTTTGCCGTTGTCATTCTGTGAGGCTGAGAGCATGTGACTTGCCCAAGGTCACCCAGTGGGTTTTATGGCCAAGCTGGGAATTGAGCACTGGTCTCTAGAGTCATAGTTCAACACTCAAACCACTATGCCACACTGACTATGCCGTCTATTTAAAAACAACAACAACAACCCAACTCTGTTCTGTTATCTGCAAATGAAAGGAATGGCATGAAACTTTTGGATTTAAGCAGACATTCAGCATAATCCATGTCATGAGTATCAGAGCTAAAGGTATGAATTAAAGCTGTGGTCTAAGAAAAAATGGAATCTGGTGGCAATCTCTAGTCCTTCTCTGCAAAATCTGAGCATCGTGTTCCGTGCCCCCTTCACACCATACAACTGTATAATTACAAGAGATCTATGGCTCAGAATTCTAAATGTTCCTCCCTGAACTGCAAATCCCAGGATCGCCTAGGCTGCAACCCTGGCAATTAAAGAGGAATTATTGTGGCATAATTGTGTAATTGTGAAAGAGCCCCTAGTCTCTATATAAACTACTATCCAATTTATTGTAATATATCTGCACCTACAGAAGCCCCCAAACAGCCCAGGAACTGCCACATACTCCTTAATTAAGTGTTGATGCACTGGTTGAAAATAATTAATTCGCAGACAGGGGAGATTATCAAACGGAGGAGACAAGCATCATCCTCCCGTCATTAAATCGTCCTAATAGCACGATCGGGAGGGCTCAGTAAAAGAACATGTCCTGGTTAGGCACTTCTGTCTGGGTGATACTGGGAGTTATAATCCAACAAGTAAATCTTTTCTAGAATCTATGACTACTTGTGAATATGCCTATGTATGCATTTGCCATTTTATATACTGGTTTGACTACATCCATACATGCCCAAGTTTCAAAATTTAGCTATGATCTATGCATTCAAGGACTCTAATATAGATAGCATCATTCTGTGTATCACCTTTGCCTTCAGATTTCTGGAGCCAATATGAGAAGGTGGTTAGAGATCAGGAAAAATAATAATCAAACACAGGCTCAGACATGAAGCTTATTGCATAATGACTTTGAACTAGTCACTTCTTTTAAGCCTACCCTACTTCACAGAGTTACTGTGAGAATAAAAATTGGGGCATGTATACTGAGTTGAGTTCCTTGCATGAAAGTGGGATATTGTTCTTGCTGTGTGTTTTCAAGTCAATTCTGGCTTATGACAACTCTAAGGTGAACTTATCACAGGATTTTCTTGGCAGGTTTTTTCAGAGGGGTCTTTGTTATTGCCCTATTCTGAGGCTGAGAGAGTGTGACTTTCTCAAGGTTTACATGGCCAAGTGGAGATTCAAACTTTGGTCTCCCAGAGTCATAGGAGATTATCACACATCGCTCCCCCATCCTTATCCTGTCCATGACCCAAGTGAAAATAATTGTGTGGATCACTTTCACACTGCAGTGGGCTGAAAAGCGCTTTCAGCCATCATGGTATTAACAGGTTCTTCCATTAATACAAAAGACTGCAAATTACATCTGAAACCACTTTTCAGCTGGCTGCAGCGTGAAAGGGATTTGCACAATCACTTTCACTTGCACTTCCCTGCTGAGTCAAGTACAGGTTAAGTATGAGTTGAGTGAAAGTCCTTCCTGCAATCTGGCAGAAAAGACAGGACAGGGACGGGACAATGACATCCCATCCCTCATGTGATAAGTCTTATCATCTCAAAGCACTACACTACACTAGCTCTCTATAAATGCTATGATTCAATCTATCAGCCTTTAAAATCCACCAGATCTTTAATTATTACAATTTATATATGAAAGGGTGAGGGAAGGTCCCACAATGAGTTTTGAGGATCCTCAGGAAAACAACAGAAATGCCCAAGAGCATGTACAATTGCCACCCAATTCTGACAGTCAGCTTCTTAGATCATACAGACATAGCACAGAATAATAGAAACATACAACTGGAAGGGACCACATAGGAGATCTATTCAAACCTCTTTTTAGTATTGTACATCTGCTAATATCCCAAAAATCTAGAACTAGGTAAAGGCTCTCTGTCTCTCTTTTGTACTACAAAACAGCAAGACTAGAACCCAATAAAGAGGCTGGCCTCTTTTGTGTGAATTTTGAGAACAAAAACCTATAAGATACTTATTCAATAGATCTCAGAGACGGATATTATGAAATCTGTGGTCCTGACTTACCTGAATATGAATAAGATTCAGCTATTCTATCTGCCATTTTCCTGAACATTCAGGAATTGGTGCACTGCTGTTTTTTGTTTTTGTTTTTTAAATATTGATAAAGAATGAGTGAGTAAAGAGAAGGAGACAATGTTCTGCTTTAAGGGGCCCATACCCTTTTGGTTTTGAGAAAGAAAATGTGATCTTAAACCACAGCACTTCTATGTTTGCAAAGACAGAAATTCAATTGACTCCCCCATGCCCAATCATGATCTACTGATCGTATGGAGGAGCTTAATATGAAACCCTTTGGATGTGCTTTGAATGAGCACACACACACACACTTGCAGTATGTCAACAAAGTAGAGTGTGAGCCTAGTCCCTTTCATGGTCCTGTAACCCTTGGATTAGTAGAACAAGGAGTCTCTTCTTGGGTTCGTTGTTCTCTAATAGGGATAGCAATCTTAAACACTGCCAATACAGGAATAGTAGGGAGCCGTGTGACCAGATGCAAAGGAGGACAAGGCACTACAAAACATAAGATTTTCAATGAAAATGTAGGACCTTACACACTAAAGGCTAAAAACACTACTATAAATTCATGCTTAATAGAAAACACAAATATAAATATAAATCCATGAAATTCTTCCCGGACAGAAAGCTGAAATGTAGGGCATGTCCTGGAGAAAGAGGATGCTTGGCCACTCTGGTAGGGAGTGACTTTCAGACACATTTGTAATCCTGGCCTTTTTAATACTGCTTCTTCAAAGGAAAGCTGAGCAGGTAAAACATATTCCAGTCTACTACAATAAAAACTGCTATAGCTTTATAAGCACAACTAGTCATGAGGCAAGAGGGATTTTCTTAAATGAAAGGCTACAGCCTGGAAAATCTGGGCAAGTTCCTTTTGTGTCTTCCTGTATCAGAGAGTCAAAGTAGGAGGACATGTTCCTGAACAAAATATGTGTATGTGTGATCATTCAAAATAAGAGTGTTGCATCAGAATAATCATGCTAAAGTTTATTTCTTCTGTCTTAGTGGGCACATTGTGTGGAGTTATCAACTTTTCTTTGGAATACATATACACTAGATTTAGGAGACAGTGGTTGAAAAATGAAGAACTGCAGATGCAAACATCTCAACATCCACAGTACGATTCTATCACAGAAGTTTTAGCCACACAACAGTACTTTAATACACACAACAATATTTGGAAATGTTTATTCTTTCTCAAATGTTTGCAGTCATAAAGCCCAAATTCAAAATATGAAATCCAGGGAAAACTAGAACATGTTCAGCCTCTTATTTCAGCATTAAGATATCTTCAAATTGCAGTTGAACAGCTTCTGCCACAGACTCTTTCCAGCACGTAAAATCACAGTTTATTCAGTACAAAGTAAGTACTGTATGATAAAAACTACAAGCACATCATTCAAATGTTTTATTGGTCAAATAGATGGATGCTTTTATTAGTTCAACCTTTTTTGTAATGGAGTGCCACTGATGACCCAGTGTTATCCTCATTCCCTACTATTAATCACACTCCTAAGAGCTCATTTTGCTTTAAAATCTTAAGAAATTGCCATAATTTAAAGACATGGTGTCTACTTAATGGGAAATGCTTCACAGATTGTATTGCTTCTTATAACCATAGCATTATGGCTATACTGACCACAATGCTAAAGCATGAGAAAACTGAATAAAATAATTCAGTGCTAGGAAAGCTACACATAAACCCTCTCTCTAGTACATGTAGTTTGCTATATCTTTAGTGCCTTAAAATCACAGTGTTTGGGGAACTGCAGAATTCAAACATGCATGGTTTATGTTGATTAAGACTATCAAAACATTCCCTATGCAAGTATAAAATAACAAATAAGTACATTTAAGAGGATCCATAGCACAAAGAGTTAAGATGGGTTTTAAACTAAAAATGTACCGAGATACACTCTTTATGTAGGTAATTGAACAAACTTTAAATCTTCTCAGTTTAAAACAAGAAAACTAAGGTTATTTCTTGGTTGGAAATCGCCTCTACATAAAATGACAAAAAGCTGCAAAATTTAAAGGAAGATCCATTAATTTGCAGGATGATCATCTTCAACTGTAAAATATTTTAGCAATACTGACTTTTTGGAAGGGAAAACAAATACATGGTAATTCCATCAAAATGTAAAAGCAAAAAATAGGAGAGACACTTCATTTTTCATTTTAAAAAAAAAACATCTTTAAACATGTACCGGTAAATATGAGATTATTTTCTAACTTGATTACAAAATAGGCTTATTATTTCAGCTCTTCAAGAAGATATCAGTAACGACAAGTTTTACAAATATTTCTGCAAAGCACAAATTCAGAATATTATATCATTATTATTATTATTATTATTATTATGGTAAATGTAATGGATACATATTAAGTGTACAAATTGTTGCTAAGAATTAGCTCCTGTTTACAGCTGAAAAATTCATACTTGATTTATGTAAATTATTTATTGCCATTTCTTCATCTCTCAATTGAAACAATTCTTTTAAACGTGAAAGAATAAAAGTTCATTAATTTGCATTATTATGTTGTGTACCATTAATCTGTCACTTTAGAAGAAGTTACGTAAATTGATTTCCAACTCCCCAGCTCTAGTCCAAGATACCAAATATGACAAAATGGGCAAACAGATAGCTTTTGTGAGTGGCATAAGACAGCTTAGGAGGCCGATAATGGAATACAGAACCTTTCACCTGCATGTTGCTTCTGCAAATCCAGTTTGCTCTGTAGTGACCAAAAGTTATTACAGCCTGACAGCTCATCAACAGCTTATGTGAAAGACAGCTTGGCAGCCTCAAACTAGTTCATTACAGGTGAGATGTCCACTTCATAAAGTTTTTCTTTCCCAAAACAACACTCAACTGCAGCCCAGTAAACAGAGCTGTGGTACCGTCTTCCTACAAGACCTGATCCAAAGAATGTACTTTACCCATAGAACTGACCTAAGGTACAGTATTTTCTGGCGTATAAGACTACTTTTAAACCCAGGGCAATCTTCTCCAAAGTGGGGGGGGGGGCGTCTTATACGCCAGGTGGCAGAGGAGGAGGAAGAAGGTGTAGCGCGGCTGGAGGCGGGAGGAGGAGGAAGAGAGGAAGTCCAGGTCAGAGGAGGGAGAGGAAGGGGTGGCATAGTGTGGCGTGAGGCAGGAGGAAGAAGCAGCAGTGGATAAGAGGTGAACCCCTATCCTGGGGTTTTCTTGGCAAGACTGGTTCAGAGGAGGTTTGCCATTGCCTTCCCCTGAGGCTGAGAGTGTGTGAATTGTCCAAGTTCACCCAGTGGGTTTCATGGCAGAGTGGGGAATCAAACCCAGGTCTCCAGAGTAGTAGTCCAACACTCAAACCACTACACCATGCTGGCTCCTATTCCCATGTACTATCTATGAAACAATTGCAGACTTTTTTGTTGTTCTTGTGTGTCTTCAAGTCCTTTCCGACTTATGGCAACCCTAAGGCAACCTTATCATGGGGTTTTCTTGGCATGTTTCTTCAAATGGGGGTTGCCATTATCTCTGAGGCTGAGAGTGTGTTACATGCCCTGGGTCACTTACTTGGCCGCAAATTGTACATACCCCAGAATGCATCACCTAGTATATTGGCAGTCCTTTCCCCCCCAACACTTTCTCATTTTATCCCATTGGAAGAGGGGTCGTCTTATACGGCGAGTATATGCCAAACTCTATGTTTTAACTGGAAAAGTTGGGGGTCCTCTTATACACCAGAAAATACAGGTTATCTGCCTCAGCCTGGTAATACCAAGCAAACTCAGATACATGCTGGATAACGTCAATTGGTCTGCCATTTCTTTTGTATTAGGCCAGGGGTAGGCAACCTTTCCCCTTTAAGGGCCGAGGGACTTCAGCTCCCAGAATCCCAGGAACTATTGGCTAACATGAGACTATTGGCCAACAAGGCTGAGGCTTCTGGGAGCTGAAGTCCCTCGGCCCTTAAGGGGGAAAGGTTGCCTACCCCTCGGTTAGGCTATAGAGAAACTTTAAAATATGGGAGAGAAGGAGATGGAACTGTTTCTTATTCTCACTTGCACAAAAGTTTCAGCTCCAGCCTTTTGTGTTATCTGGAGTTCTATTCGTTTACTCTCCTGCCCAAGGTGAAAGCATAACCCAGAAGGGCCTATATATCAAGGTTCCAATATAATTTCTTTGTATATGTTAATGTCACCATTGAACACTTACTAACTCTGAAATATTTTCTAAACAATTCTTCACTTGCATATACTTCACAAGTGAAATAACTTTTAATTTGCAAAAAGACCCAAAAAACCCTACAGAAATACATATTTCCCATTTTTCAAGTTTTAAGAAGAAGAAAGAAAGAAAAGAAAAGAAAAAGATGACTTGTTTTCAGGATGTGGCTTCCAAAATGGTTCTTGAACAAAAGCTCACTGCATGCATTACTCATGTAAAGCAAATTTTACATGATTAGCCGGGACGTAAAATTTTCATTCTTTCATGCAAGAATGATGAATATCAAGAGTTTTCTCCCTACTAGCTGATATTATTAGCATTTAAAACCTTTTAAAAAACATTTTGAGACTTTTTTTGTTATAATTTCATTGTACAGTGGGCCCTCGATTCGTTCTGGGCACACACATCCCGCGGAAACCAGAAATCTGTGGATGCTTAAGTCCCACTGTCCTTAATGCTGACATAGCCATGCAGCCGCACCACCATTGGAGACAATGGGACAAAAGTCCCTCGCCTCCCTCCTCCTTCCCTCCCTCCTCACTCCTTACTTCCACCTCCCTCTCCCTCCTTCCTTACCTTCTTCTTCCTTCCTTTGTCTTTGCCCTGGCTTGACTCTGGGGGCGGAGTATGCCAGGTCCAGGTCCAGGGCCAGGTCCAAGGTCAGAGTTTGAGTCTCGGAGCCCCATCCCCAAGCCTAGCACTCAAGCCCCGGCCCTGGCACTGGCTCCCTCTGGTCAATGGGGCTCCAAGGCTTGATTCGGAGCCTATGAATCCGGGGCTTGTTTGGAGCCCGGTTGGCCGAAGGGAGCCAGCGCCAGGGCTGGGCCTTCAGTTTTGGAGCCCAGAAGCTCCATCCTAAGTGCTAGGCCTGAGGACGGGGCTCCGAGACTCTAGCTCCAGCCTTGGACCTGGCCCCAAGTGACTAGGCATAAAAGTCTGCCCCCAAAGTCAAGCCGAGGCAAAGAGGAAGGAAGGAAGAAGAAGGAGGGGGAGGGGGAAGGAAGGAGAGTGGAGGGAGAGAGGAAAAGAGCAGGGGAGGCAGGGACTTTTGTCTCCAATGGTGGCGCTTGCCATCCGCAGATGCTCAAATCTGCGGATGGCAAATCCGCAGATACGGATAAGACCCACTGTAATAGCATTTATACTTTACAACTTGCACCAAGTCCATTATTTTACACAAGCTTCCCCCCCCCAACAGATTTTTCACATAAAGGACCAAAGTGGTGAAAAGCCTGCTGTTATTGACTGTTTCTTCAGGAAGATATTTCAATGTGGTGAGATATTTTCTCACTGAAGACAATAAAAATGGTGAGCATTCTTTACATCCCTAAATCTGTAGGGTGAGTGGGTCCTGGAACCAAACCCCAGCAGATACCAAGGACGCACTGTACTAAGTATTGTAAACCACTGACATTTCATCTCCATAGATCAGAAAGGTTCCTCGCACACTAGATGCTATAACAATCTTTTATGTAAGCCTTTCTCTTACCTGATTTGTTGAAAACATGACATATTTTTAGAATGGCTTTCAAAATGTTCAAGTCAGAAAGAACAGCACAGCAATTCTTAACCTGAAATCTGTGTCTGCCTGAAATTTTGATACTTAGGTCTCTAAAAGTTTCCACACAAACAAAAAATAAGTATACAGCTAAACATTTTAAAAAAAAAATCACACACTAGTAAAGCTCAGAGTACGTCTACCAGCTAATTCTTTCACTCATGGGGAGGATAAAAAGCACAGAACACCCTGACCCCAAAGAACGCTCCAAAGGCAACAATGGAGAATTAGAGTCGGAACTAAAGAAAAATTAAAAACAGAGGGGGTGGGGACCAAAAGGGAAAACCATAGAAGGAGGCAAGGTAGAAGAATAAGACTAGAAAGATAAACATATCAATTAAACCATGTATTGCAAGCAAAGTTTGGCTAACGAAAAAGACACTCATATTCCAACTTGCTTGGGTGGATTCAGTGCAGATGATTCTTAGTGGAGAAGCTATAATGACATTACTTGCCAGATGGCGCAGTAGTCAGCAGCTCCTAACATGACATGCTTCTCTCCACTCATAACGAAATTGTTATTGCTTTTTGCAGGTGAACAGTTAACAATGTGAGGACCAGAAGTACTTCTGACCATGTACCCAATCTACAGTGTGAAGAATGGGCTCCAAATAAATGAGCAGATCTATTATTTAAGGGGAATACTTCTTATCCAACAGATACGTCAGTTGGATAGTTCCACACTTCTTGATCTTCCCAATGAGGAGATAATTGTTTTTCAGGTTTTTATGTTGTTGTGTTTGATGTTTTTAGTTTTTTTAACCTTATTGGTTGTTTTCAATTTTTATCTTTATACTTTTATTGATATTTTTGTATAGTGTTAATCTGTATTGTTTAAAATGTGTTTTAGCTGCCTTGAGTCTCATTATAGAGAGAAAGGTGGGATATAAATGATTAAAATAAAATAATAATATATAGAAATCAAGAGCCAACACTACTCTCTTGTAAACAGTTTCGTCCAGGGAAAAGGATGGTATATACAGGAAAATAAAGTGAAGTATAACAACAAATGCAAAAGTGTGAGAGCTATGAAAAACATTAATTGGCGTTGTGGCAAAATCACATCTAGACATAGCAGGTACAACCTAATATAGAATCCTAGAGTTGGAAGAGATCCTGAGGGCCATCCAGTCCAATCCCTTGCCATGCAGGAAGAAACAATCAAAATACTCCTGACAGATGGCCATCCAGCCTCTGTTTAAAAACCCCCAAAGAAGGAGACTCCACCACTCTTCTAGGCAGCACATTCCACTGTCCAACAACTCTTACAATTATGAAGTTCTCCCTAATGTTTAGATGGAATCGCTTGCCCTGCAGTTCGCCTCTATTGCTCCTTGTCTTAGTGTCTGGAGCAGCCAATAATAAGCTTGCTCCATCCTCAATGTGACATCCCTTCAAATATTTAAACATAGCTCTCATGTCATCTCTTAAACTTCCTTTCTCTAGGCTAAACATACCCAGGTCTCCTCCTCTGGACACGTATATACAAAATACAACAAGATCTAAAAATTAAGTTATCAGTAAAAAGAGAAAACTTTCCACTGCAAAATGAACATAAATCTGAAGATAATCAACTCCAGAGGTCTTTTGATCACAGAAAATGTGTTAAGGATTCTATCTGTCTGAAACACCTATGACCTCCTCCCACATTTTTCCTCTGTTGCAAAACAGATAAGGTTTTGTGTTTATTTTTTTTAATGGGGGAGAGGAGAGAATTTACATCCATGTGAATAGCTATTTTGTTCACACTGCAAACTAATCCCAGAGGAAGTGGATGGGCATTTTCAGTAGTGGCACTTGTAATTACCTATGAGAATTTTGTGTTGCCCCTGTTCTTCCTTCCTTTCAAAGACAACTAAAAACTGTTTTCGGGGTGGGGGGGGGGAACTTTAGCAAAACTAGTTATTTATATTGGACTTGTTGTTGTTGTTGTTAGCTTATTTATTTATTTATTTATACACTCCCATCAGTATACATGGCACTTTACATGAGTGGTTTACAATAGTTAATTTGACAACTCCTTACAGTCTAAAAGGACAGGACACAAAAGGAAAAGAGGATGCCAGTCAGGGACTTCTGAACACTTTTTAAAAATATATAATGTGCTACTATTTTTAGTACTATATCAAGTTGATGCTAGGTTTTTTTATTGTTATCTTATTGTTACTTATCCTAAGCTATCTTCAATGCTGGTATTTTCTTTCCTTTAAAAACGTTTTCTTTAAAATAACATACCAAATAACATCAGAAGAATGTTATATAGCTTGCACTAATACTAAGCACATAATCTAACATTATACAGAATCACAAAATTGTAGAGTTGAAGGTACCACAAGAGCCATCTAGTACAACCCACTGCCATGCTGGAATACATAACTAAAGCATTCCCGAGAGATGTCTGGAAGACCTCCAAAGAAGGGGGAGTCCATCGTCCTTCAAGACAGTGTATTCCGCTGTTGAAGACCATTTTAAAGTCAAGTGCTTCCTAATATTTAGGTAGAATCTTTTCTTGTAATTTGAATCCACTGGTAGGTGAAATATCAAGTTGTGAAAAGAAGGAAGAAGATATCACATATTACATGTGATGGCATGGCTGGCTGGCTATTGAGTTAAAACAGCAGGAATTGCCATGAGTGGGAGTGTGCAGAATGACTCATTTGTTCCATAGAGGAACTAACTACTGGCTCCTGAAGTATTCTTTCTGATGGGCTCTGTTTTGTAGGTGGATGTCAATGAATAAATAAAATAAAAAGGTTTTTTTATAATATAAACAATATATGCAATTATATGGCAAAGGAGAAATAAACCCAATGTATTGAATACTCAGCTGTGAGATTTAGCTGTAATTTTCCCCTGACAGTTCTAGGCCTAAAGTAAAGGGCTTCAATTGACTATGAGCAGAAAAATTGAAAGTGCTTCTTTTGCAACGGAAGATGCTAGTTTAAGAAAATGTTATGGCTCACTCTAATGTTTATAGTGTTTATAAAACTAAGAGGCTGAACAGATGGCCCCTAAGGAGTGGCGTCCCGCCACCCTTTTCCTTTGGATCGGGGCTGCAGCAACCCTGATTCGGTACTTTGCCGCTCTAAAAAGAGCTGGCAAATGCTGCTCCTTTTTAGAGTGGCAAAAAGCCGCCCTTGTTGCGGTGGCGGCAGCTTTTCAGCACTCCTTTGGCACAGCATGTGTGAACACTGCGCCAAAGGAGCTGCCCGCCGTCTGTTTGGGTGGGTGCCGTGATGGGGTTGCCTCGCCCCCCCTCCTCCCTTTTGGCCAGTCTGTACAGCCCTTAAGTGTTCATACTGCATCAAATTGTGTCAGTGATAGCAGCAGCAGCAATCATTAGTACAGCGCTTTAAAATATTGCAACCATTTCACATCTATAATGTAATTCTAATAATTAAAATAACCCTCTGACTGAAGTCAGTACTATTGTTCCTTATATTTCAGGCAAAGGAATCTGAGGATGAGATGATGGCTAAGCAAGACTCACCTATTAAGTTAATGTTAACTTAAGAGTCAATTTTCAAAAAAGGGAAATATGAGTCACATATGGTCTGCTGAAAAACCAAATATACTGGATATTATTTGGGAAGAGATATTTCAGAATCTTTGTTTTACTTACCACTTTTAAATTAGTAGCCACTTGTTCTAGAAGTAGAATCAAGAAGGCAAAAGCTAGAAGCCAAAATCAGTTTGTACTAGCATTCTAAAAGTCAAATGTATTTATTTTTGTCTTTATTGCCTTTGAGCCTGCTAGAGCCATGTCAATAAACAACAGAAAAAAGCATTTACCAATCTAACTTTTTCAGGACAGCAAGACATGCAACAGGCTCTACACTGAAAATTACCTTGAACTGAAACATAGGAGCAGTCAGTACAATACTGGTGCCATGTGGCTTCTAAAATACACAGCAGACAACAGTCTGGCCTCTGCAGTTTTCACTATCAGTTGTTTCTAATACTTTTAAGAGAAGCTACACACAGACTATGGGGGGTTGCAGACTGCCAGAAATAGTGCACATTGAGTCCACTTTTAGGGTTAGGGTTAGAGCTAGGAATCATGGGAATTGGTTTTGTTCTGAGACATTGAGCCTTCTCTGTCAGAGAGCTCTGGTGCCACAATAAAATACAGTCCCCACGATTCCCTAGCACTAACCCTAACCCTAAAAGTGGACTCAATTTGCACTATTTCTGGCAGTCTGCAACCCCCCCATGTTACAGCATGGTATAGTAGTCTGAGTGTTTGACTATGACTCTGCAGAGCAGGGGTTGATTCCCGGCTCAGTCATGAACCCACTGGGTGACCTTGAGCAAGTCACATGCTCTTAGCCTCAGAAGAAGGCAATGGCAAACCGTCTCTGAACAAATCTTGCCAAGAAAACCCCATGATAGGTTAGCCTTAGGGTCGCCATAAGTCAGAAATGATTTGAAGGTACTCAACACACACACACACATTTCATAATCTGTTGAATTTCTCTACCATTGCTCTAGTCATCTACTCAAGTGTTTCATTCCCCAGATTTCCTCAGAGAAGTACGGAACCCATGCTCTACACCTATGTAAAAGACCAGATATAAGCCACCATGTTAATTATGAGGGTCACCTCCATCTTTCACAGATCAACCAGGGCCTCAAATGAATTGCCAGTTCTAGAAGCTAGAAAAAAACCCCAGGTTCTCAAA